>JAMQGT020000806.1:0-92500 GCA_024447675.2 Pterophyllum scalare | reverse complement strand
GTGTTATGTTGGTCCCTTGGTTCAGTTACGTATTGTTTAGGGCTTTTCAAAATAAAATGGTTTAGGTGTCAAATAGCCACTGATTTACTCAGCTACTTCACTATGTATGTATATACATATATATATATATATATATATATATATATATATATATATATATATATATATATATATATATATATATATATATATATATATATATATATGTATATATAATTTTCTATTTAAATTTATTGTATTTGTTTTGTTTTCTTTTATCATATTGAGATAAAGTTTAAGATTAGGTTTTTTGAAAGGCCTGGACTGCAGGCAGGCAGACTCTTCACTATGAGTTTACTATCTATACCAATCAGCACTGATGCATCCATAGGCACTAATTCCGCCCCATAGAGATGCATTTGAACTGAGTGCTGATAACAAGCCTAATGGTTCATCTCCTCTTTAGTCAAAAGGATGCAGCATCCATCTTTTCCAAAAAGAATTTCCTCACTTCATTTTAAAGGAGCTTTGGTCCACAGAAGACGGCGGTGTTTCTGCATCATTCACATATATGGCTTCATGTTTGCATGACGGAGCTTCAATCTGCATTTGTGGATTGCACAGTGAACTGTATTCACTGACAGTGATTTCTGGAAGTGAAGTGGAAGCCCATGCAGTGATTTCCATGACAGATTCCTGCCTGAAGCTCACGTGCTTCCAATACTGATTTTCAGCTTCTCCTTTGTGCACAGAGATTCGTCCAGATTCTCTGAATCTTTTGATAATAGTTTACATAATGTACTGTATATAATGAGGTTTTCAAAATCTTCAGAAGAGGAACATTACTGTGAAAATGTTCCAGTTTGTATTCACAGTTTCTTGCAGATTTGAAGGTATTCGGGGTTCCGATGCTGCTGTAATCCTGCAGTCGTTCATGCTGAAGGCTGCAAGCCTAAACAGGAAGTTTGATCCTGTTTTAAATCATGCACAAACAGCTTCTGAGGTCGAGGCAATGAATAAAAAAAGATTATCCAGTCCAATGTTTGCAGGTGACTTTTAATTTCAGTGCAGCATAAAGTCAAGACACAGTGAGATATAATGATAAAGAAAAGCGGCTGCATGAAGCCCTACACTAGATCATTTTTATGTGAAGGTCAAAGACTAAACATCTCAAACAGACGTCAACATCTCCCTCGATTCTTTAAATAACCACTTCTCCATTCATTAGTTTATTTATCCGGCTCACTGACACAAATGGCTTGATGAAGTTTATTGTTCGTTTTCAGCAGTTTTCCATGCACCACATTTACAATGATATATTCCACCAAGCTGCAGTGTCACAGAGTTTAAGTAAGATTAGATTAAACATTTTGTCCTTTAATTCTACTTCATACACAGGGGGACCCAGGAGACCTCTGAGAACGAGTTTCAGCACGACGTGGAGGAGTAACGAGCAAACGTGGAGGGAGGAAGGCGACAGGAGCGTCAAAATCAACGCGCTGAAGGGGAAACGCTGTTTGGTGCGTCGGAGGGGCGGAGCAGGTATCATCAGGAAACCAAACCAACACGTTTGCATTGTGTCTGTACAGGTTTACATAAGAACGCAAGCCGAGAGAATAAATTATGTTACTTATTCAACCAAAGAAAAAAAAACATTCAGGACACTGAGAATGTGTCTTCAGCAACATTTCTGGAAATGCAGGTTTATTTTGGCATAAAGCGGATCTATTTTTTTAATAAACTTAAGACTTTTAGTTTTCTTTATCTGAATAATTCAACAGGTGAATAAATAAAATGTTAAACCCTGAACTGGATAAGCAGAAGAAAAGGGATGGATGGACAGTTTAAATGACCAAAGGCTGGAGCCTATCCCAGCTGTCACAGGGCGGGAGGCGGGGCACACCCTGGACAGGTCATTCACACCTACAGCCAATTAACCTGACATGCATGTCTCTGGACTGCAGGAGGAAGCTGGGGTACCCGGGGCACAGGGAATAAGGCTCCAGCCAGCCGGTGGATTCGAGCCCAGGACCTTCTTGCTGTGAGATGACAGTGCTAAACGCTGCACCACTGTGCCAACCTGTCACATGGACTACAGACCTTTAAATTTCTCCCCCTGAATGAAGCCTGTGAGGAGACCTGCAGAAACCTGACATGAGTTTGTTTGGTCAAATAAACTAAATAATATTAGCTTTCTTCATATGAATAAACTGTATTAGCAGAAAGATTCTGCAATAAATAAATAAAATAAAATAATAATAATACAAAGAAGAATTATATTGTTGACTAGCCTGATGTCTGGTTATACAAACTAAAGAAACTGGTTAGTTAAAAACTAGGCTTTCAGCGGAAATGAAATCTCTTAGCAGAATTATAAAAAGGTAAATTCATGAATAAATAAATAAAATCAACAGTAAATATGTACAGAGTTTGGTTGGTGAGGATTTTTACTTATTCCTTCAACATTTCTGGGCGTCGGTTAACCTTTGCTTTCACGTGATCTCCTGACCTGTGTGATCAGGTGCAGCTAAAGAGCGAGAAGGCTCCTCAGCGAGCGTTCGCGGCTCTCCTCCTCTCAGTGGAAACGGGCCCTCCATCAGCTGAAAGTGCACATGCGGGAGGGCGGCGGGCGGAGGCTGACTGCACAGAGGTTTAAGGCCTCAGAGGTGATGAGCTGCGAGGTGGTGAAAGCTGTCGGTGAGGTATATCTGATTTCGAGGGCGCGGGCTGGAGATTTAAGCGTCTTCAGAGCAGTGTAACAAACACACAACTACTGTAAGTGCACACTATAAACTGCAGCTTGCGTGGTTACAGTCAGTGCCAGACAAATTCACAACATGTTGTCTCAATATTCCCCCCCCACCTGCAGATTAAATTAGAAGACATGTAGCATTTCCCCCCCAGAAAGGTCATTTTCTTTTCTTGTGTTGGATTGTTGCGAGTCCTCCAATCGGTCCATCAGTCCAGTGATGAGCAGCAGAGAAACCACAGCTATGGGCTACGGGTCGACAGCGGGCTTATCCTATCAGTTTCTGATGGTTTCTCCGGCATCAGGATGAAAGGAAATCTACAGCAGAGGTCAGCGGTGGGATAAACGCACGGGAACCCACAACCATGGCCATAAAACAGTTCGACAAGCTGAAGATGCTACACAAGGATTCACACAATAGCATCAGTCTCACGGCTCTCCTCCGGCTCCTCTGCTACAGAGCCGCTTCACGTCCCCACCGTGACCGCCTCAAACATCTATTTACAACGTTTCAAGAGCAGAGATGAGAGATTAAAGCGGGCGAGTTGGGTTTGGGGGCAGTGCAGCTGGGGAATACCGGATTCTGATGGGGGGGGGCTCCAAGTTTGACAGCATAAAGTTCTGATTTATTTGGGGTGGCAGGGAAATAAACTTCACTCTGTAACATAATCATAAATATACATTTATCACACTACCTGTTTGTGTTTGTAAGAGCTGCTATTGCCCACCTGCACTGCCTGAAAATGTGTCCAGAAGCTCAACAGTGATGAGTGTGTGTCTGTGTGTGTGTGTGTGTGGTTTTGGTAATACAGATGAAAATCAGGGGCTCAGCAGTCGTTCTCTGTGGAGATGATGACTGTTTCTCCTGGCTCCTGGTTTTTGCTGCCGGCCTCCTGAGAAAGGTCCTAAAGAGAGAACTTTATTTATTACGACAAAGAAGACATTCTGCATAACAAATACCTTTATTTTAGCTTATGAATATGTTATTGTTCCTGTACATAAGGAAAGTTTGAATCAAGGCTCAACATAAGCCAAAGAGCTGCAGTAGATATATTCACAGTAAACCCACCACTCGGAGACATATTAATGTTTTATTATCATACCTGAAAGAAAACAGGAAGGTAACGATGGTGCGTTTCACTGTAAAATGTATTATTGTAAAATGTAAACTGTCAGATTTCTCATAAACGTTGCTGCAGGCTGACTGCAGCCGTCCTCTCGCTCAACAATCATTTTACATAGAATAATTTTACAAGCCTAGTTAATTATTTTGTTTTTAAATTGTTCATATAAACTATTATTATAGACTAAGCTACCCAGCAGTATATATAATAATGAAAATTAGCTTTTTTCCCACGCCATGGGCTGGTAAACACTGCCCTACTGATGAAAGGGGGGGGGGTGAATGGATGACTTCTACTTTAACAGAGGACCTCTGACCTCTGGTACTGATGTTTGAATTAAAGTGGACCTATTCTACTTTTTTCCAGCTCCATATTTTTATTGTTGGATTCACAGTTCAAAATAATCCTTCTTTATCTTATACTTGGGGTGGAGGGGTGGGGTAATTGGTGATTCTTAATTGGCCAAAGTTTTGAATGTGAGGGCAAATGGTTGTCCCTCTCTCTGTTAGTCCTGCAATGTTGCACCCTGCCTCTCGCCCTGGCAGCTGGGATAGGCTCCAGCCCCCGGATGGATGGATAGATGGATGGATGGATGGATGGATGGATGGATGGATGGATGGATGGATGGATGGATGGACGGTATTTATTCATTGCTTGCAAAACACTGCAGAACAGACAGCAGACAGCCTGTGTAACCACACCTCTCTTTTTTCAGCTGTTTTCTGACTGGCTGCTCCACCTAAGCAGGCAAGTGTGGCTTGTGTACCTGGGATGACCATATTAGAAATATCCCCTCTCTATGACATCATACTGTCTAAAACACAGCATATAGAGCAGTTTGAGCAGGCTCTGTTACCTGGCTACTGGATGTCCAGCTTGCTCGGCCCAACGCTGTGGATGAGCTGGGACGACTCAGAGGCGGCACTGTATGCTTGAATCAGCAGGTTCTTGTTGAGGTCTCCAACCCCACTTCCAGCCTGCATTTTGGGGTAAGGCTGCACCTCTGCAGCCTGCCGCTGCTCTTGCCCCGGAGCGTCGTCGTCCATCAGGTGCCCCAGCGGGCAGCCGTCTGTTCCCTCTGTGACCGGCGAGAACTCGTGAGCGCTCGCCTGTTCATCCCTGGACACTGGACTGATGGAGACAGATGGAGAGCTTAAAGGAACAACAACAACAGAGACACAACATTTAATCATTAGAGCATCTCAACAGGCAGTTTCAGTAGTTCATGAACAATTTGATCTTTTTAGAAATGAGTAGATGATTATTGCATTACAGAATAAATGAAAAGGTGATCAGTGGTACCAAACGCCCCCTTGCTGTAATGTCACACTAATGTTTGATGGTTGATCAGAGAAAAGATTCTACAGTTCTTACTGAACCATAGATATATACACATAACCACCAAATATGGGTCGAGAGCCACAGTAATGATCAAAATTGCTGATGTGATTTAGATAGATCGATTTTGTGCCAGCACATCTGAGTGTGTTATTCATAGCAGCGGAAAGAAATGTTATGATTTTGGATCATCGTAGAGGCATCGGGGAAGAATATAAAAAGAAAAGAAAATGGGACCTAAAATTGAACCTTGTGGTACACCACAGGTAACATGAGCCGTATCATTGTAATTCATTTATTATCAGGCTGTCCTAAAAGCTCCCTGAAAAGCCTTCAGCTGATCCAAAATGCTGCAGCTAGAGTACTGACAGGGACTAGAAACGAGAGAGCAGATTTCTCCCATATTGGCTTCTCTTCATTGGCTCCCTGTTAAATCTAGAGTAGAATCCTTCTCCTCACATACAAGGTCTTGAATAATCAGGCCCCATCTTATCTCAAAGATCTCATAGTACCGTATCACCCCAATAGAGCACTTTGCTCTCAGACTGCTGGCTTACTTGTGGTTCCTAGGATACTTAAAAGTAGAATGGGAGGCAGAGCCTTCAGCTTTCAGGCCCCTCTTCTGTGGAACCAGCTCCCAGCTTGGATTCAGGAGACAGACACCCTCTCTATTTTTAAGATTAGGCTTAAAACCTTTATGATCAAGCTTATAGACCCTGAACCCTCTCTTAGTTATGCTGCTATAGGCCTAGGCTGCTGGGGGGTTCCCATAATGCACTGTTTCTGTTCATTAACCTTATTTACTCTGTTTACACCCCACTCTGTATTTATTCATTAGTTATTATTAATCTCTGTCTCTCTTCCACAGCATGTCTTTTGTCCTGTCTCTCTCCACTCAGCCCCAACCGGTCGCAGCAGATGACTGCCCCTCCCTGAGCCTGGTTCTGCTGGAGGTTTCTTCCTGTTAAAAGGGAGTTTTTCCTTCCCACTGTCACCAAGTGCTTGCCCTTGGTTCTCATTAAAAGGGATGAGTACAACTACAATGGCTCTGTCTCACCTGAAAGAGGGTCGATATTAAGTATTTCCTGTGTAAAGTTCTAAAGCCTGATTGAAATTTCTCATTTTGACACATTAAAGCTAAAAACATGAAACAATGCTTTCTAAAACTTATAATAAAAGTTAGAGTTCAGGAGTGACTCTCCTGACACTAGGGAAATACTGGATTGATTCAGGTGAAGAAAAAATATTTTAGGTAATGTAACTTCACGTAAGGCATCAGAAATTATTCCCAGACTTAAGAATTCCTAAGCCCACACTGAAATAAAAAATGTTGATGTTTTCTGGCCCCACACTTGAGTCCTTTTTTCCCTTTGGGCCTCGGTTCTTCAGCAAAGGTTTTGAGTTGCTTTAATTTGTGTTTATTATTAAGCATCCTGAACAATACTAAGCTGTGTTTTTGATCACTGTTAGCTCGAGTCTTTGACAACCAGAAAACTGACTCATTGAGATGAGGAGGAAGGAACCGGTCGTGCACCAGGGGGACCTACCTGACATCCATGGACTGGACTCCATCTGACAGCTCGTCCACACTGCTCTTCTCCAGAGGTCCCAGCAAGATGACGGGGGCTTCAGCCGGAGTGGGGGCGTCCTCCTCCCCAGCAACGGCGGCGTCAGCTTGCACCTCAGCTGCTGCCAACACACACAGGATGTCTTTGCTCAGGCTCATAAAAGAGGCGCTAAAGGATTGATCCCGGCCTCAGACATCACAGCTCGGTGTCATTTCCTGAAAGTGAATCCTGGCAAATAGTTTATAGCTGCAGTAAACTCTCACACCCTTTTTCAATGTCCCATCCTGATGAAGCTCCAGACCTCCACCAAGGCTGAAAATTCCCTCCATACCACAAATGAACTGAGTCCCCGGAGCCAGGATCAGTTTGGGATGTGATCCTGAATATCAAGATGATGTCTCCCACTTTTTATCATTTCAGTGTGATGTGTGTTTGCAAAGATATGACGCAAAATGCCAAATTTTGCTCTGGTCTAAATCCAGATTTTTGGAAGTTAAATGAGGTCTTGTTTGGGCCGAGCGCCCTCTGTTAAAACAAAGCCCGACGTCTCCAGTAACCCTGCTAACAAACAGACAAATAAACAGTTCCTTAATAAAAGGGTGAGCAGCTGATACTGGAATACTTCAAACCGCCTTAGATATGAAATATGATGACGGGTCAGACATATAAAACCCTGTCACAGCAGGAAAGGTACATCCAGTAAATCAGCACCATAACGATGCAGCCGCTGTGTGCACAGAAATTCTCACACTGGTTAAAAATACTGAACCAAAATTAAGTAATACTTAACTAATACTTTTTTAATGCCATTTATAAGTAAATGTGCATTTAAGGACACGCAGGCCCCCTGAATGACCTGGTCCTCAGTGTTACTTCAGTAATTTACTGACACATTTAATGGTACAGGTCCTCCTCAGTTCAGAACCACAGCTCATGTTTAAGGTCTTTAACAGAGGTTCATAAAATCAGATGGAAATATTCCTTATGACTCATTCATGTCATAATCTTTCTGCTTCAGCGTGAAGCTGCAGCGGTCACAGTATGGCTCGCGTCACCTGTGCTCAGCCGCTCAGGTCGGAGAGTTCGATGAAAGCGTCGGTTTTTCCCTCAGTGTTGCTGTTTGTTCCACCTCCACCCATCAGGAGGTGCTGTTCCCCCACCTGTCTAACACTGCTGAGTCACACTGCAGCTGCCAGTCATCACATCCAATTTCAGAGAGACGACTGATGGCGGTGGAGAAATGAGCTTAATAGAAAATGCCCCCCAAAGAGGAAAGGAAAAAAGACTTTGAGCGGCACTCATGTGGAAAATTAAGTCATCAGTTCTGTGGTGTGTGTGTGTGTGTGTGTGTGTGTGTGTGTGTGTGTGTGTGTGTGTGTGTGTGTGTGTGATAAAAGATGAGAGGTTATCAGCATTTACCTGCAGCAGCAGATGGAGGCTCCACTTCACTCTTTCTTGTTCTCTTCATAATCTCCTCAATTCTCTGTTAAAGCACACACACACACACACACACACACACACACACACACACACACACACACACACACACACACACACACACACAGAGCTCATCACATTAAATCATTTCAGGTCCTGTTCAGGTTTAGTACGCCACAATCATGACGCGGTGGGTACCCACATGCAGGATACGAGGATGACAAAAATAACAAAAATCCAACAACAGACACAAAGACACCGACGTGTGTGTCTGAGGCAGGTTCAGCAGATCCAGGATATCTTCTCCTTATCCAGATTCACTCAACCTAACATCTGTAACCCGGCTAAGCGGTCACACGAAGGTGGTTATCAAACCCAGGGTTTATCAATCACATGAAAGAGGCGGAGCTGGCAGCATCTGACCAATCAGAAACATCAGGGCTACCTGCAGCAGCGCCGAGGAGATCAAAGTAAAATATGAAGATGCTAAACAGACTGAAAGTAAGACAGCTGCTGCAGACACAGCTGCAGTGTGAGAGGAAACGTATTAGTAAGACTGGAAAAACCTCCTGTGTTAATAAAGGTTAGCTTAACTGAAGTCAGGAAGGAAAGCTGGCAGAAACACAGACTGGTCAGGATCACAGCTCCATGATTAAGAGATGGGAGACTCTGACAGCTTACAGTAAATTAATGTTTAATGTCCTGACTCTTTGAATTTGATTTAAGCTCCACAAGGACAAACGGTTGCTCTGGTTTAAGATCATACATTAATGCCTACAGAAGAAGGAAGCTGTAAACAAACAGGAACAAAAGCAATAAAGCTGCTCTGGGATCTACTGTATTTCTCACTGATGCTCATCAGATAACGACGACGACTTTAGACGCTCTTAAAATCGTAAAAATGATGATGCGATTTTACTGAGAACCAACCGGTCGGTCGGTCGGTGGCGGTTTCGTACCTGTTCCTGAGCAGGTTAGTTTTGCACGTTACGGAGGCGATGTAACCCGGAAAGAAGTGAATCACCTTCATACTGAAACTCTGAAAAGTTACACCTCAGGTTATCTCACTGGTAGCACAGGCCACAGGAAGCTATGGGGGAAATGGGCAGGAGGATCCTCAGAGGATCCAAAAACCTAACAGTGGAAACAGCAACCAAATCTAAAAAATAGAATCTGAAACTAAATAACCAACATAAAACCACTAAACTGAAACAACTCAAATTCTCCTCGAGATCCTTCTTGTTTCCACAAATGCGAAGCAACCTTAAAGGTATCTGCGCCCTGGTTTACCTGTTTGGATGCGAGAAGGTAAATTCAGTCTGATCAGCCGGTAAACGACTCAGAGAGCTATCAGCGCATGCTACATGCTACATGCTACATGTGAGGATATCAGATCTGATTCTGCTGAAACTGCGTGGAGCTCCCGGGAGAAAGCAGCTGAGCAGGGGAGGAACCTGCAGAGATGTGTGGTACCTTCTTCCTCTGCTGCCTCTCCTGCTCCTCCTGGATGTGCAGCAGCTCTCTCTCCTGCCTCTTCCTCTCGGCCTCTCTCTGAGCTCGCAGGAAGGCCTCCTCCCTCTGAAAAACACCCAGACACTCACTTCCTCGCTCTCAGGTTTTATAAAGAAATTCACAGTAATACTGAAAATGATGTTCTATCTTCTTCTTGCCTTTGTGTCTGTGTAGTAAGGGTAGAAAACTTTAATATAAATCAAAACAGCAGATTATTAACCGGAGCTGATTCATTCAGACGGACCTCTCTGTCCAGCTGATCCTGCATGTCCTTCCATCTCTGCTCCTTCTGCCGTCTCTCCTCCTCCTCCCTGCACCTCCTCTCCTCCTCCCGCCTCGCCCTCTCCTCCTCGGCCTGCTGCGCTGCCCTCTCCTGGCGCTCTCTGGCCTCCTGCTGCCTCCGCTGCTCCTCCTCAGCCCTCAGCCTGAAGAAAACCACAAGCTCTGAACTTCACGGGGGCTTTATGATGTTAGCATTTTCCACAGTATTGATTGTTATGATGGAAACATCTGGATTCAGAGGAACAGCTGCATACGAGGAGCTCTCACCTCTCCTCCTCCTGCCGCTGTCTCTCCTCCTGCTCCTTCTGGATTCGGGCCAGACGGCGTCTCTCTGCCAGCAGGCGGGACGCCTCCTCGGCGTCCGTGGTCCCACCTACGCTCCTGCCTGAGGGCGTGCCTGGAGACTCTGTTGGGGAGGATGGAGAGACACAAAGACGCCACATAAAAACACTTACAAAGGTTTTAAAACGCTTTTAAACAACGTTACAGCTTCATAAGTGGCTCAGCCAAGAGGACCAGCTCACCAGAGCGCTGAAAGAAAGCCAAGCCGGGATCTGCTGCCTTCTTCCTGGATGTGCACATTTAGCATTCAGCGACATGACCAATACAGACCTCTCCATCACTGAGAGGTTACGTTTGCCATCATCAGTGTCCCTGAATTCAGTGATGGTGGGAGCTGACACGAGCTGACAGCAGCCGGCTGGTGGTTAGTAATACAGCCTCTGATTGGTCAGTAACAGCAGCATGTACGCTGCTACACATCTTTACCTGCGTTGAGTTCTCTGCTGGTGGATTTGGGGATCTTCTTATCTGACGTCTCAGATTTGGTGGATTTCCTCTCCAGGGTGCTGTGACCTTTGACCTCATCTGTACCAGGGGTGGTGGCTCTCTGCCGGAGAGGGGAGGGCGGGTACTGACCGGGGGAGCAGGGAGACTGGGCACGACTCCTGCTGGACCTCACCCTAAAAAAAGCCAACACAAGCACATCAAGATTTAATTCAGGTACGTGTGTTGTGTGTGTGTGTGTGTGTGTGTGTGTGTGTGTGTGTGTGTGTGTGTGTGTGTGTGCGTGGTGTACCGTTTCGGTGTGGCGGGGCCCTTGCTGTTGGCCCTGAAGGAGGAGCTGCGGGCTGGTGTGTTTGCTGACTCCCCCTGAAAGTCAGATTTTACAGATATCACTACATACTATATAAATAAATCAATAAAGGACTTGTTAGAGCTGGAGACGCGTCAGTGAGGATGAGTCATGCTCTCTCCCATCACTAATGACCGTAGTGAACATGAATAATCGTTCCTTCCTGTCCGGGGCTTCAGTGCCGATCGACAGATGATCCTTTTAATGCTCGTTGGCTGAAAGAAAACCTTGTGAATCTCAAACAGTTACAAAACAGTTCTGACTGCTCTGTAACTGGACTCTGCCGCAGATGCTGGTTAACGACCAAATGAATGAATTACTGAATGGCTTTTCCATTTTTTACCAACTGTGGCTCACTTTAGTCGCTAGCCCATCTGAAATTTTAACCCCAAAGCTCTGTCTGTGAGAGTCCGTGGGAGTCTGTGAGAGTCTGTGGGAGTCTGTGGGAGTCTGTGAGAGTCTGTGGGAGTCCGTGGGAGTCTGTGAGAGTCTGTGAGAGTCTGTGGGAGTCTGTGAGAGTCTGTGGGAGTCCGTGGGAGTCTGTGAGAGTCCGTGGGAGTCTGTGAGAGTCTGTGGGAGTCTGTGGGAGTCTGTGAGAGTCCGTGAGAGTCTGTGGGAGTCTGTGGGAGTCCGTGGGAGTCTGTGAGAGTCCGTGGGAGTCTGTGAGAGTCTGTGGGAGTCTGTGGGAGTCCGTGGGAGTCTGTGAGAGTCTGTGGGAGTCCGTGGGAGTCTGTGAGAGTCCGTGGGAGTCTGTGAGAGTCTGTGGGAGTCCGTGGGAGTCTGTGAGAGTCCGTGGGAGTCTATGGGAGTCTGTGAGAGTCCGTGGGAGTCTGTGAGAGTCTGTGGGAGTCCGTGGGAGTCTGTGAGAGTCCGTGGGAGTCTGTGGGAGTCTGTGAGAGTCCGAGGGAGACTGTGAGAGTCCGTGGGAGTCTGTGAGAGTCCGTGGGAGTCCGTGGGAGTCCGTGAGAGTCTGTGGGAGTCTGTGGGAGTCCGTGTTAGTCTGTGAGAGTCTGCGGGAGTCTGTGGGAGTCCGTGTTAGTCTGTGAGAGTCCGTGGGAGTCTGTGGGAGTCCGTGGGAGTCTGTGAGAGTCTGTGAGAGTCCGTGGGAGTCTGTGAGAGTCCGTGGGAGTCTGTGGGAGTCTGTGAGAGTCCGTGGGAGTCTGTGAGAGTCCGTGGGAGTCCGTGGGAGTCTGTGAGAGTCCGTGGGAGTCCGTGGGGAGTCTGTGAGAGTGCTGTGGGAGTCCATGGGAGTCTGTGAGAGTCCGTGGGAGTCTGTGGGAGTCTGTGGGAGTCCGTGGGAGTCTGTGAGAGTCTGTGGGAGTCTGTGGGAGTTTGTGAGAGTCCGTGGGAGTCTGTGAGAGTCTGTGGGAGTTTGTGGGAGTCTGTGAGAGTCCTGTGGGAGTCTGTGAGAGTCCGAGGGAGTCTGTGAGAGTCCGTGGTAGTCTGTGAGAGTCCGTGGGAGTCCGTGGGAGTCTGTGGGAGTCCGTGGGAGTCTGTGAGAGTCCGTGGGAGTCTGTGAGAGTCTGTGAGAGTCCGTGGGAGTCTGTGAGAGTCTGTGGGAGTCTGTGAGAGTCCGTGGGAGTCTGTGAGAGTCTGTGGGAGTCCGTGGGAGTCTGTGAGAGTCCGTGGGAGTCTGTGGGAGTCTGTGAGAGTCCGTGGGAGTCTGTGAGAGTCTGTGAGAGTCCGTGGGAGTCTGTGAGAGTCCTGTGGGAGTCTGTGAGAGTCCTGTGGGAGTCCGTGGGAGTCTGTGAGAGTCCGAGGGAGTCTGTGAGAGTCCGTGGGAGTCTGTGAGAGTCCGTGGGAGTCCATGGGAGTCCGTGAGAGTCTGTGGGAGTCCGTGTTAGTCCGTGAGAGTCTGCGGGAGTCTGTGGGAGTCCGTGTTAATCTGTGAGAGGGTTAGGTTAGTCTGTGGGAGTCCCGACATATTTACAGCAGACAGAAACACACTGAGCCAGGGACTACTGTACAGGGGTGAGTTTTTCCGTACCTCATGTTAAGGCCTAAAGTTTGGGGTGCAGCCATGCTGACAAACAGGCCGTAGCTGCTAGCTGTATGCTAATCTTCATCTCAGCTAATCAGTGTTTGTGCAGTTTTATCCTGTGAGACCAAAGACATCATCAGTGCTGGCCACAACCATAACTTTAAATCCAGAACTTTATATATTATTATAGATACACGTGTCTGTTGGACAGATGCAGTTTCCTTGCATTAGATGATAAACAAGCACTCATCCTCTAAACATGGTCAAAATGCTAAGGCTTATAATCTGAGCCCAAACCAGTCCATGTTTCATACACACAAGGAGAGAAGAATATAAAGTCACTGTCACCCTTCAGATCACGTGAATAAATAAATAAGTTATTAACATCTTACAACCAAGCCAGAGGACCCAAAGCAGAGGCAGAGACAGCGAGTCCTTCAGCCGTCTGTCTGCAGAGGTGTCTCCATCAACAGCTCTGACAGCTGCAGGCGTGTGTGGAGGTTCATGAGTCCCAAATCTGCATATTCATAAGATTACCACACAACACAACACTTGCTAATGTGCCCTCTTAGCTCCGAACACCTCGCTTATGAAGTGTGTGTGTGTGTGTGTGTGTGTGTGTGTGTGTGTGTGTGTGTGTGTGTGTGTGTGTGTGTGTGTCTGACCGTGGGTGTTTTGGCTCTGGACGTCTCTTCAGAGAACCCGGCGATGCTCCTGCGGTTGGAGGAACTCCTGGATGGTTTGATGTTGTTGGGTGTAGCTGTTCGATGGGACACAGAAGACACTGCTGGGTCAAAGACCGACACACAGAAATAAAACACACAGACAGTGAGTCCGAGCAGTCGGAGCAGCCCCACAACACGACTGCTGCTGCTGCTGCCACAACCTGTCTACTAACGAGCTGTGCAGACTGATCGACTCAGCACCAAAAACCTAAACAAGCTCCAGGTAACGAGGTCACGACTCAGAGAGGGAAAGTGTGATCTACAAAGAAGACGATTCAGGTGAGCTGTTTGTATACGACGTGTCCTCCCCATGACCACGCTGAGACAAACTGCAGAGGAACAACAGGCCTTTGTGTTGTTATCTTTATTTCTGCTTTTGTCTGTTCATTTTTAATGTGACACTTTAATACTGGACTGGCACACTAAAACCCCGAGTTAAACCTGAATCAGGCGTTCCTTACTTTAACTAAATCAGATGTAAAGATCTCACCTCTCTCTGGTGAGTGCAGGGCGGCTGAAGAGTTGGAGAGCTGTCTGCTGATAGGCTGATCAGTCGCAGGTGGAGACAGGAAGTCAACCGCTGGATTAAAACAAAAACAAGAAAGTAAAACACTTAAACCAGCACACACACACACACACACACACACACACACACACACACACACACACACACAAGTGACTCAAACGGCTGCTTCTGTCGTAAAAATCTGTCCAGTAAGCGTCCCGATCCAACACACACACACACACACACACACACACACACACACACACACACACACACACAAACACACAAATCTGCCGGCTCACACAGAAAGAATCTGGCCAATCGATGAGCCGTGCAGGGCGCTGAATGAATTAACCTTGGTGATGTAAGACAGAAGTGAAGCAGCAGACACACACACACACACACACACACACACACACACACAGTAAAGTGCTTCATCACGGAGCGATGGAGGCTGATGAACTGCAGACCCATTAAGAGAGGTTCGAACGTTTCAGAGACGAGAAAAAGAAACCAGGACTAAAAAGTTGAGCTGCAGAGTTTAGATGCAGAGGGTCATCTGTTTCTCAATAATCTAAGTTTGCATGACTTTTGTAACAGTTTAAGCATATTTCATACGTACACTCTAATCCAGTAACTTTTAGGGTGACTTCTGGACATCTGTACACAAAAAAATTAATTTATTAATAAAATTAGATTATTTTTAGCAGTGGTGAATAAATTAAGGAGCTCCTATAAAAGAGTTGTTTTGTTTTTGTTCTTCAATCCTCAACATGAAATATGGTATTTAAATTGTTTAATTTGTACTCTAATTTCAAAAACTTTATAACCATTTCTAATCTTTATTTTACTATTAGCAACAATGAAACCACAGGGCCTCTGGCTTCATAGTGAAAAACTGAACTCACAGTAAAAATGTTTCTCACTGTGAGAAAAAGTAACAAGAAAACAAATAAGTGACTAACTGATGATAAAAATAAGAAAAATATAAAAATAAAAATACAGTTGGTCCTACTGTGAGAGAAGGAAATAAGAAAATAAAATAATGCATTCATATAAAATTATTTGTAATATTTAATAACGGAAAAATTATTTTATACAATAAAGACAATATTTACATACAGCTAATTTATTACAAAAAATTAGAATAATAAAAAAGAAAAATAATGAACTAAATAAATAATAAAAAATATCTTATTACTAAATTATACATAATAAAGAATAATGACAATTTTATCAAATATGTTCCCCTACTGTCACTTGGTCCTCATTCACAGTTGTTTTTAATTCACATTTTTAAAATAATTTTTTAGTGTGTATCCTTTGTTCCCCATAACTAATTTTACAATTTTCTGTTTATTCTTGTTAATTTTACCTTAAGATATGTTTGAATCCTGCTTAATTAAGTGCTAAAAAATGATGCAATTATCTACTTAACTTAAATCTTAAATAGTTACAAATTAAAGCCAATATACTCTTGATGAGCACAAACAAACAGGAGCCAGGCTGAGGCTCACATCGGTCGTTTTACCCTCTGACTCGTTTCCTCTGCTCGTCCTGCATTTATTCTGCAGGAAGCTGTGACACCAAAAACATCACAGAGAAACATAATCAGGTTTTTGGGGTTTTAGAACAAAATATATCAGACAGTAACGACTGGATACTGTCTGTGTGTGTGTGTGTGTGAGTCTGTGTGAGTCTGTGTGTGACTGCATGTGAGGTCTGATGAGTTTCACAGACAGCTGCAGGGTGAAGGTCTGCTATGGTTTACGGTGTGTGTCTGTCTGTGTGTGTGTGTGTGTGTGAGTGTGTGTGTCTGTGTGTGAGTCTGTGTGTGATAGCAGGGTGTTTCATAGACAGAATTCCCTGCTGAGAATTACATGTATGCATCGCTAAACAAGGCCTTGGGCCAGGAAGACAGAAAGTGGAGCAGCCCTTTGTTGTGTTGAGGGTGGGGGTGGAAGAGCATGTTCAGCTGTGTGTTGGTGGTGGAGGCGGTGGGGCTTTCAGAGCAGGCAGTAAGTGGAAATATGACTGCACTGTTGATGAAAATGGGCGGAGCTCAGCGGCAGCTGTGTTTCTCTATCCTACAAACACACACAGACACACACAGATAGCAGTCAGGGCGGAGGTCACACCTTTGATTGGTTTGAACCATCTCCACCCAGTGCTGCCACCATTTTGTGAAAGCTCTCATAAAGGCTCAGATACACTGACAGATCTACAGAGATTTTTCACACATGAACTTTCTACAAAATGTGATTAATGGTTAAACGCACACTTCCAAGCTTCAGCAGACTGAGCCGCGCAGGCTGCTGTACGACCTTACAGATGCATACAGCTGTACTGTACATGTGATCTGATTTTTTTAATATAATTATTTAGCTTTTTAGCATATCTTCGCTAACATGGTTTCTCTGTTTATGCGCCACACGGGGGGTTAAAAGGTCATTTTTCTGACTCCGTTTCGGAGTCAGTCCAACTTCACAGAGCAAATGAACATGTTTACAGCCTGTTTAACATATTCTCTGTGGATAATTTCCTCCTCCATAACAGCAGCTGACTTTTTAAAATGAATTCATCTGATTGTTTCTGAAGGATCAAAGTTGGGGTTGTGCTTGTTTGGACTGGCAGGTGGACGTGAGGCAGGTGGACTTGAGGCAGGTGGATGTGAGGCAGGTGGATGTGAGGCAGGTGGATGTGAGGCAGGCGGCTGCAGCTGCTAGCTGTCTGCTCGGCTTCACCTCAGTTAACTGGAGTCGCTGAACTGGACCTCTGGCCCGTGTCTGTGCTGGTTTGGACCAATAATATTGATTACTGTGCAGTTAATTGTACGAACACACTGTCAACAAGTCTGTGCTTCTACTTTGGTGAATGAAAGTCTAGTAATTAATTATCTGTGTCAGTGTGATGCACGCATGCGGTTTATGCCTGCAGCCTGATAGCTACAGTAACCTCGGTGCTGTTAGCAGTTAGTTAGTCCTCCACCCTCTCATACTAGCACCATCACTTCTGGCTCCAAAGAAACTCCATGCTGGTTGACAGAATTATAATGCTGAGGCTTTAAAATATGGAGTCATCCATCTTTTGTATACAGTCTATGATTTTCTATGGTGTCCTCACATGAATTAATATGTGGACCAACAGCTTTGCAACATTTACTGAGTCATGCTTTACAGCGATGAAGAAAAGGCCCGTCAGCATCGAGCTGCAGTTCATACAGAGTATCCTGATCTCCGTTTTCTGCTCCTCAGACGACTGCAGCTTCGTTTGTTCCTGCAGGAGAAACGTGTGCAAACGATTCAGCTTTGTTCACCAATAATTGGCTCTGAGTCATCATCATCACCGATGGAGCACGGCCTTATAAAATAAGTGGAAACAAAGAAAGATGGAAAAGAGTTTCCCCAGCACGGCACTGGATCACTACAGGACACCAAACACACACACGTGACTGACACACACTTCAGGAAGATGCTAAAGCCACATGCAGACAGAGGGTTAGCTGCAGGTGGTGGTGATGGTGGGTGGGTGTGGCACACAAAGTCATGTGATCTGTACCGTTACGGGATTGGCTGGCACTGGAAGTAGCAGGAAGCTCATTGGGCTGAGCGGAGCCAATGGCATTGCAGGGCGGGGTCTTAGGGTTACCTGGGCAGCAGGTGAAGCAGAGCGGAGAAAGCAAAGCGTTACACACACACACATACACACACACACACACACACACACACACACACACACACACACCTGTGTCAGTGTCACATGACAGGCATACAAACAGAAAACAGCCACACGCTGGATTAAAGTGAAGGAAACTGAATCTGAGGATTTCTGAAGCATGAAAACTTTTCACATCAAGACAACGAGCAGGAGAGCGCGACACAACCTGCTGAAGAGTCCTGTTGGTATAAACTGAGCTCCAAAGTGCTGAGTTTAGTCAGGGGCGTTTGGACAATGACGTTGGGCTCTGCACACCACCACAGAGGATTTGAAATCAGTGAGCCTGTGACTGAAGTGCGGACTTTCACCTTCAGCTGAAGTGGTTTAACAGAAGTATTGCATTAAATCACCACTGTCAGAGGGAGCACAGCCAGCTGAGGCCCGTCCCCTCACTATTTCATGACAAATCAAACAGACGGAAAATCTGAAGTTCATTCCGAGCGTTGAACGTGCCTTTTTCAGAAGCGTGCAGAGATATGCTCTCTGCTCAGATTCAGCCAAATACTGCAAAACTGATCAGCCTGCACTTCACAGTACCAATGGATACTGACCCAAAGCATCCTGCAGAAGCAACCCCACAGAAATGACCGAGTCGGTCACCTGATCTCAGCCTAACAGAGCAGAGAGGGAGGAAACACATCATCTGGTGATGTTCATCCACGTATTTAAAACAATCCTTATGGTTAAAATATGTTAGTTTTTTGATTCCTGAACAGACTTTTTATAAACCCCCTGAATTAAAGCTGGAAGTCTGCATTTCAATCACGTCAGCCACTGTTCCTGTATTCATGTCACCTGCTGAAGAGTTGCATCAATCTGCCTGATGTCACACTCTTTGTTTGTGACTGAGTGAAAACCTGACAAACCACCTCTAACCACAATCCCGACCCTGTGCAGGCAGCATATGAAATTTTTGCTCATTTTGAAAGAGTTCTCCCAAGTCTTCAATCAGAGGACAAGAAAAATCATTTGAAAATGGACACATTAAAAACTATTTCCATTATTTAAAAAGAAAACTCACAGGCTGATGGATCTGCTATGAGGAAAAACCTGCAGCTGCTCTTACGGCCTGAACACCTTGTTGGAATAAACTAGCAGCTCTTCACGGAGCTGAGGACCAGAGGAAAATACGCAGCGCACAAACAGGCACACAAAAACACACACTTTGCGTCTTTGGCGAGTCCGTCCTTTGATCGAGCTGTAAGATGAGCTGCTGCTGTTTCTGCTGCAGCGAGGGTTCCGCCGGGCCCCACAGATCCCAGATCAGCCTCTCTTCAGCAGCCGGCCGGGCCGGAGCCAGACGAGCTGCTGGGTGGACCCGATCCCAGCTCAGCTGCTGGGTACCGTGAATAATTGATGGTGTTATGAACGCACCGCAGCAGAGAGCCTGGCTGGGGACGCTGTGGCCACAAGAAGCCGGAAAACATCTCAGAAGGAGTGACGGTGAAGAAAGGAGATGAATGAGAGCGACGGAGGTAGGCTCAGCGAACGGCCTTGTGTCGCACTTTGTTTATGTGTGTGGCCTTGTTGTGTTCAAGGTCTTCTGAGAATCAGCATCCCAGCTCGGAAATTGAACACACAAAATGAGCACACACCTGTAGCACGTTTAAGCAGCAGTCTACAGGCACAGCTTCACCCCGTGTGGTCAGGCTGAGCCTCTCTGAACCCTACAGGGGTTTGGAGACAAAGCGCTCCTGCATTGCAGCCTCCCCACCCTTTTCCTCCGCTGCCCCGCTCTCTTTTCTCCGTCTCCTCCGATGTGTCCTCACTTCACCTGCTCTTTGTCCTCTGCTTTCACGTCTCCACCCTTTCATCCCACCACCATCCCCCCTCTGCACCTGACCGCAAGACCTCCTCCTCCTGAAACATCTCCCCACTTCTCCATCACTCCCAGCCCCCCCAGTTCTACAAATCAAACCCACCCTCCAATGACATCATCATCATCATCTCTCATGGTACTCACCCTCCACTCCATCAGGCGGTCCTCCCCATGTCCATCGTTTAGGCCTGTTATCCAGGTGCTCCCGGGCCTCTCCTCCTCCTCCTCCTCCTCCTCCTCCTCGTCTATCAGAGCCCCCGGCTCTCCGGCGTACCAGGGCCTCCAGCCTCTCCTGCTCGTTGCGTTCAGAAACAGGGAAGAAGAGAGACTCTCTTACTGAGCCATCACTACGGCGACGGATGCCGGGCGATGCGCTCGGAGATGGCTGCGCCATGGTAACTGCATGCAGCCGCAGCAGCAGCCTCGCCCCTCTTCACGCTCGTCTGTTCGCCGTCTGCCGGTGGTCACCAGCCCTCGCTCGCCTGCCCGTCACTCAGTGATACAGCAGCTCTGCTCGCTCTCTCTCCTCCGTCTGCTGCTTCCTCCCTCCCTCGCCCCCCCACCCCCACCTCGCAATTCAGTTCACTCCTCCCTCTCCCTCTCTCTCTCTCTCTGCCTCGATCTCCCACTCCCTCTCTAATGACTGAGTCTGTTTCAGAAGCACTTTGGACAGAAGGGAGGAGGCAAAATGCAGCCTACCCCCCACACGTACACAAACATGTACGAACACACACACGCTTACACAGGGGACCATGCCTGCACACGCACACACACACACACACACACACACACACACACACATAAAAGGTGGGTGGGATGGAGACTGATACTGGTTGCATTTCTTTCATCCTCTCTACCTTCCTCTTCCTTTGGACTGCATGATCACTGCAGTGTCACAAAAATCCATTCCTAGAAGATAAAAATACACACTGGGGAGTGACAAACAGACACAGACCTGTGAGCCACGACTGGGTAAAATCATCCATCTTACATCACGGCCACGGTGCGAGAAAAACAATAAAAATGATCCTGTATAAACACGTTTTTTGGGCCCTTTATGAATTCACCGGTTAATTTGTGTGATGTATTAATAATGTGACGGCAGGACAGCTGCTCCTCGTTCCTAATGATTCATATATCTTTATGTGTACATGCTGGAGCCATGCTTGGTCCTTTTTCTATGTTTCTGTAGGCAGGACTTTGCTCCAGACCACAGAGTCGTGACTGCAGAGAGAGCCTATCAGCATATTTTTAACTGATCAGAAATCTGTAAAATAACACCAGTGATCAGAAAAATGAGATACATGACCCACCAAAATAAAACATCACATGCAATCTAATTCTTTTCTGCATCACTGTCCCACTGTCACTGCTAACCTGAGGAAACCTACCTGAACCCCCCCCCCTGCTGTGAGCCCCTGTGCTGCTGTTACTATGGAGGACCTCAGTCCTTTGTTGCAGTGCTTTATTGGTTACTAAATGTCTGACTGCCTTATTGTGTGTACAGCTGTGCTTTCACCCTTCAGTAGACACACAGCATGTAATGCACAGGTATGATTCCTGTACAGAGAATCTCGTTATTGAGCAAAAATCCAAATCTAGCCGAGAATTAGGATTCATGCATTAGAAAAAGCGCACCGACAGCAGAGATCCTGCAGCTCAGAGCAGATCAGGTTTAAATAAAGGCCACCTACGGAAGCACCTCGTCAGCATCTGCAGCACCCAGATGTGAGCCTCACGGAGCAAATCCGAACGACTCAGAGACGCATGCAAACGTTTCCAGACTTCACCTCACTCGACAACAGCTTGAAGCCAGTTTTTATTTTATCGGCACTTCCGAGTCTTTGCTGGCTACAACAGCATCCCAGCCAAAAGTCTGAGGGTCGGTGGTTCTGCCATTTGAAAACAATATTTATAACAATGATTCTGAGACTTTAAATATCAGCGTGCCAAAGGGGCTTCATGTGCACTGTGTAACCGATGTGAAGGTAATTATACACAGGTGAAGACAATCAGGGCGGGGCAGACTATAACAAAGGATTTAGTTAAAGCAGTGCAAGACATGACAGACAGTAAAACAGGCAATAAGGGAACAGCACAGAGGACTCACAAACACGCTGCCAGAGACACGACAACACCGAGGGAACCAAAACCGTGAGGAGGAACATCAACAGGGAACCAAACGAGCTCAACAGAGACACAACAACAACCAGCAAAAACAACACAAAACCCACAAAGAGCTCAACACAACAATCCCGCAGCCCACATTACAGCACGCTTAGTCTAAATTACAGTATTTACTTCATGTAAAAAAATGTGATCATCACTAAATATACTATTAAAATCTATATATAATAAATCTAATAAATAAATCTAAATAAAGAGTCGATTACATGGAAGTTATTCATGGAGCCAAAAATTAATTTATACAAACACAATTAATTTTAGACTAATTTTTATGAATTTGTCAGGCTGCCTAATTTATTTTGGTGAGTCCTGTTTCTATGGTGACATTTATTTTTGATTAATCTGAAGTTTAAACATACAGAATTTCAGACAAATTTGAAATAAGTTGTTAATGGTAATAAAATGTATTAAATCAGTGGATTAAGGCCTTTTTATGTTAGTGAATTTTTCAGGTTGTCATATTTGTAAATGGTTCTTTCACTTAATTTTAACATTTACTTTTGTCACATATTTAATAAATATGTAATAAATACTTGCACATCTGTTAGGCTGGCTGAATAGAAGAAAACCATTTTCCAAATCTGTTCCAGCTGATATTTAGTGACGTTCTCATTATTTTACGAGGTAAATATCATCCCTGCATTTGCTTTTATCTGTATTTATGAATTGATTATTCATATTATTCCTGCCTGTACGCTGAGCTGTCTCTCTGTTTACATGCAGATAATATTCAGTTATTGCAGGGGTATAAAGTCATGTGACTCAGCTTTCTCTCCATACTGGATTTCCAATCATCGACCATTAATGCCCCCTGCAGAGTAACTGCCCGGCACAGAGCCGATACGCTGCTCCAGCTGAGTGTCTATGTACGGATTGAAATGCCCCACCTCAGCACTATGGGGGGTGTGATGAAGGTGTATGCACAGTCACGCACTAACTGCAGGAGGGGGGAGAGGCTGGGGGAAGGGGAGACAGCAGGCTGTGACGAAGGTGAGGGTGGGAGTGAAGATGTGGAAGGGGGAAGGAGAGCGGGACAGGTGGATCAAAGATGGGAAGCTGGGATGGATGAGCAGACTGCACCAGATTTACTGCCTGCAATTTAATGCATGATGAAGACTCAGCTTCTCACGCAGGTCTCCTCTGAATGACTTCTGACGTGCACTTTGACTAGAGTGGCGTTTGCTTTATTTATCAGGGGCAGAGCAACATGCTAACAAGGTAAATGTGCCAGTTAGTCATAATGGACTCATTTACACCTGCAGTGCTGAATGTTAAATGACCCGTCTGACGAGATGAAAGCATTCATTACAATTAGAGACACGACACAAACCGACTCCATGAAGCACTTTCAGCTGGGAGTCGAGTGCTGCCAACAAGACACGCTCGGTAATTAATAACACTTCTTAATAGTGGTTACAGTTACAGACAAAAAAATGACCCACAATCAGTTTTTATTCCACAACAATCAGTTTTGGTTTTTTTTGTTTAAAACTCATTCAAAGGGGAGCTGTTCTGCATATTTTATTCCAGGACTTTATTAGAGGCTTTATGAGAGCCTCGCTGCAGCCCCTCAGTTCATCCTCTGTCTGAAACTCGCACTAACCTTTGTCTGACTGAAGTGACCATATTAGGGCTGCCAGCTCTCTGTGACTTCACGCAGATCACAGAGTGGACGAAACTGTGTAAACGAGGCGATTCTGACTGGCATCATCGCTTCAGTTCAGTCGTTCACCTGAAAAGCAAAAGCTCCCCAGTTTGATCCCAGGAGGAGACACGCATCCGTCTGGGGTTACGTCAGGAACGGCATCCGTAACGACCCGTTGTGAGTACGGAAACAGCTGAAAGCAGCTTTCTTTGTTTCACAGGCCAAAGTTTAGCTTGAGCCTCCAACACAGTCCTGATGGCTCAGAGCGGCACACTGGACCACAGCACATGCTTTAGAATTAGTTAGCTCATTAATTTATGGACACAAAGTGTTAATTCTTATATTTACCTCGACCAATGAGGTTTAGTGGCGTTTGCATGCGTCTAATTAAAACTATGTTTCTTCCTGCCACTGTGTGTATTGGCAGCTTGTAGGCATGTAGGGAATGAAACACGGGGATTCTAAATAAATGGAATAAAAAAACACATGCCACACTGTGACTCAAGTCTCTTTAGTGATAAGCACTTCATTAACTTCTTACAGTAAAAGACTGAACTCTCTCTTATCCTGCAGCTTTGCTCTCCGGTTCAGAGGTGAAATATGTGCGTGTCACAGCATCGACGGTCTGTTCCAGGAAACGGCACGCGATACGCTGACAGTGATGTCATCGTCCCATGAGCTTTATATCGTTAAGTTATGCATATGAGGCGGAGGACGGGAGGAGGAGGAGGTGACTGTTAGCAGGCAAAGAGCCTCCACATCAATACAGACAATAACCACCACCACCACCACCCGCTCTCTGTGCACCACCTGTTAACTCTTTATGCGCTGCTTAGCATTCCAACAATCCCCATTAATTCATGCTCTGGGTCAAACTGGCAGACCCAGGACAGCAGCTCTGCGATAACCTGAGTCAGTGGTTTTCATGACTCACGCAGAGTGAGGTGTGGTGTTTCGCTGCTTTTGAAGAAGAAGAAATAAAGCAGGAGAGTTCAGAGGGATGGTGCATTACAGCTGCATCATCATCATCATCATCATCATCATCATCATATCTGCTGCACGTGCCTCTGTGAAATCTGAGCAGATCAAATCATATCAATCATATGCTCTAGTCCAGCAAAGAAGCCATTATTACTGCATTCGATGGTCATGATTTAATAGTTTATGCTTTTATTTTTTGTTTAAGAATATATATGTTTCCCTTGTTTCAGCCAGTGCTGCTGGGATGTAATGTGCTACTACTGCTAGAGGGGGGCGGTAATGCACCTACAAGCTGTTTGCCAGCATCTATAAAGCAGCACAATGGAAAAATGTTCGGCCAGAGAATTCCTAATATGATGGAGAATTCCCACCCTCTGGACGTCTCCTCCACAGATAATCCAGGATGAATGGGGATCTCTGGCGCTGTGGATAAAATGTACATTTTTCTTCTGCAAATGTTTTTGATAAAAGGGGCTGAGAGAATAGATCCATGTCCAGATCTGTTATGGTTTTAATGACCACAGGTCATACAGAACATACTGCTATAATAAAGAAATGCAACCATCACTAATCTCGGCTACAGGCCACAGCAGTGGCTGATTTAGACTTCTGCGATGAGTCTTTGTAGAGCCTACACCACGACCAACAGCCCACATCATCGTCAGCATTTATGGTTGTGCGTTATGTGTTAATTACTTGTGTCATTTAACACGTGCTGCCGGCCACAACAGAAAAAATAAAATGCCGGGTCCCACCTGACTCTCTCACTGACGGATTCATAAACTGCACAGAGGGAATCAACAAGCACAGTAGCTGCACCCATCGACATTTCTAGGGTGGCGCACATCAGGTTACACTGTGGGTTTCAAAGGGGTTTGCAGTTATCACGTACCTGCGGGGCAGATTTTTATTATAGCATAAATCCCTGATTAACATCTGCCAGATTTAGGGCTTAGAGTTGGGTTGCATTTTATCCACATGCTAAACAAATCAAACATCGTCTTCTGTCGTATAGATTTTCACACACGCACAAACACACACACACACACATGCACACACACAGACAGACACGCAAACACACACACAGAAGTGTGTGCTGACAGTCTCACCCTGGGGGATGGATTCACTGTACATGCTCCTGGTTTTCCCCCCTCACCTGCTGCGCTGAGTTTGGGCTTGGAAGCTCTCATACCCAGAAACCCAGCTCTAATCACCAGCAATGATCCACCACACAAAACTCATATCACAATTCATGCGTGAAGAAATCTCAGCACG
Source organism: Pterophyllum scalare (assembly GCA_024447675.2). Taxonomy (NCBI): domain Eukaryota; kingdom Metazoa; phylum Chordata; class Actinopteri; order Cichliformes; family Cichlidae; genus Pterophyllum; species Pterophyllum scalare. Next base: position 66,541 of record JAMQGT020000806.1, on the reverse strand, counting down.
AGCAGTCAGAGCTTCCAGAGAAAGAGCCGGAAGCTGTGCCGGAAGTGGTCTACAGATGCCCGAGAAGATAACCATGAACCAGAGACTGGCCGAATTACAATCAGGTTTGATCACACCTTGTATGGAGCCGCTCACATCGTTTTGTCTGACTGCACAGTTCGTTAGAAGAAAGAATCATTTTCATTTTTGTCCATCTCCCGTTCATGCCGTGGTCACTAAAAATTGCCTGCAACCATAAAGGTCCAGGCAACTTCAGTCCAAGTTCAACTAAACCTGAATTTCAGTGCATCTTTTCTCTACTCAGAACACCACAGACACGAAGGCACCATTTCCCAACACTAATATAAATATGTATCTTTAATTCTTGTCACACATGCGCAGTTATGATTGTTTTTTATATCTTATATAATATCTCACATACTGTTTTGCACTTTGGTTGCAGATTTTCTTTGGCAATAATGTGAGGAGAGGATTCCAATATCCCCGAGCTGGAGACGGAAAACAATAATGTGCTTTAACTTTAAGACTGCAGACAGCCAGCCAAACTTTTCATGTTTCAGCTGAATGCACACAATTGGTCTGCTGGCAGAAAGTCTTTAGAGCTTCTGCATTAATTACTCAGTACTTTCCTAAACTCTGCCTCAGCCTGACAGCACAGCTGGAAACACAGTGACTCGCTTCTGGACAGACACAGTTAATAGTTCAGTGGTGGAGAGCAGCGAGCTCACACAGAGAAAGGAAAAGAGGGATCAATGGTGGGAAACAGTGCAAGCAATAACTGTGATCAGGTTTGTGAAAGTGAACAAGGGATGGATGGAGGTGGGAGATGAAGGAGGAGGCAGAGGAGCACATAATGAGGCGGTCTGAGGGGAGCATGGGTCGTATTTGATTTAATTAAGGAATATAAAGTCTGTGTGACCTGGGCTGGGTGATGATTCAGATTTTATTGTACTGACCTTCAGCTCAGCTGCATCTTCATGGTTTGATCACTTTATGGTTTTATAAAATTATGATATCCAAATTAATTATTTCAAACTAATGAGCTTTTAAAAACATACAAAAGGGCTTTTTTTTCTGATTTAATGCTTCCAATATCAGACTCATGCTGTGGAGCTAAGGTACAGCTAACTACCCTCATGGTAGCTATTACTACAGGAAGTTAAACATGTTTGTTTTGTTCCATTAGACCTCCACCTCAGAAAGTCGGAGCAGGCCCACCAACCCCGACCTAACAATCCAAGATGGTGGTAGTGTAAACATCAGCAAAACTGAAAAGAACAATCCTGTTTGTCCTCGCTGTTCCAACGTTACTACTGAGCTCGGGAGTGCCGCCACTCCCAGGTCTGACATCCGACTTCTGAGGTAAATGGAACGCAGCATTAGCGTGCTGTGACCTCTGACCTTTTCCGCCTCTTGCTGCTGACGTCTCTTCTCCTCGGCCGCCGCCTTGCGCTGCTGCTCCTTCCTCTTCTGCACCTCCATCTTCCTCCCTCGCTCCTCGGCGCGGCGCTCCAGCTGCTGCTGGACACGGCGCTCTTTATCCCGCAGCACCTCCGACAGCTCTGCACACACACCGGGGTAGAAGGTATTCACGTTCTTAATCCACTATACAGCACTCTACTTATTACAGGAAACAGTGTGTGTGTGTTTGCCAGGGACAGATGAAGCAGGCAGACCACACTCAGCTCCACCAGCTGGACAATCGCTCGTACCTCGGTTCTTCTCTCCGTTCTTCTCTCCGTCGTTCTGTCGCTCTTTTGCCAAATGCAGCTGGGAGCCTTGTGAAGGAAATATTAAGAGATTAGTTTTGCTGCCTGCATGTTTTTCATATGCTTTGCGTCTTTCATGTTTTATCATGCTGCTTTATCTACACCCCTACATGTAATCGCAGTGTATGACTGTAGCATACAATCACTTTGTTTGGCACTTTAACCACACAAAAATACAGTGTGAAATACAATCAGACAAATACGGGAATGACTAAATAAAGAAAGCGCTGACATTAAATTTATAGCAAACCAGATACTTACTCTGGATGGCATTACTATTGGCTAATACTGGCTTCTCTTCATTGGCTCCCTGTTAAATCTAGAGTAGAATTTAAAATCCTTCTCCTAACATACAAGGTCTTGAATAATCAGGCCCTATCTTATCTCAAAGACCTCATAGTACTGTATCACCCCAATAGAGCCCTTCGTTCTCAGACTGCTGGCTTACTTTGTGGTTCCTAGGATACTTCAGAGTAGAATGGGAGGCAGAGCCTTCAGCTTTCAGGCCCCTCTTCTGTGGAACCAGCTCCCAGCTTGGATTCAGGAGACAGACACCCTCTCTATTTTTAAGATTAGGCTTAAAACTTTCCTTTATGATCAAGCTTATAGTTAGGGCTGGATCAGGTGACCCTGAACCACCCCTTAGTTATGCTGCTATAGGCCTAGGCTGCTGAGGGGGGTCCCATAATGCACTGTTTCTTCTCATTCACCTTTATTTACTTGTTTATACTTCACTCTGTATTTAATCATTATTATTAATCTCTGTCTCTCTTCCACAGCATGTCTTTTGTCCTGTCTCTCTCCACTCAGCCCCAACCGGTCGTCAGCAGATGACTGCCCCTCCCTGAGCCTGGTTCTGCTGGAGAGTTCTTCTTGTTAAAAGGGAGTTTTTCCTTCCCACTGTCACCAAGTGCTTGCTCATAGGGGGTCATTTGAGTGTTGTGGTTTTCTCTGTGTTATTGTAGGGTCTTTACCCACAATATAAAGCGTCCTTGAGGCAACTGTTTGTGATTTAGTGCTATATAAATAAAATTGAATTGAATTAAACTGATTACATTTGACACTTCTGCACATCATTAACGTTGTCTACACTTTCTCCTGTAGTTTTTCTGTCCTACAGTCATCGAGTGCTGCTCATTCTGATTGTGCAGTTTCTCTCTGATACTGTACCGTCTTCACCTCACTAAATAAAGCGCCTGGAGATGACTGCCGTTTTGACGTGGTGCTCTGTAAATAGAACTGCCACCTTCTTCTTTATGAAAACACTTGGAATATATAAAAGGGTGTGATGAGATTAGACATGTACCTGGAGGGCTCCTGTGATTGGATGGTGATCGAGAAGGAGATGCGTGCCTGTTGGCGAGCAGCGTTGGCACAGGAGGAGGGACCAGCGCTGCGTTTTGGAGAGAAGAGTCAGACGTGATTCACGCTTGGCCAGGAGGAAGTATAGAGCTAAAAATGTAAAGCCAGCACGGCGAACGTGACTCCTGTGTTTGTCAGTATGGAAGAGGAGGGATTAGAAAAGCTAGCAGTCACACGGCGTCCAGATGCGATGAATCTCCTGTCAGTCACCACCTTGCCTCTGGGGGTCAGATGTCAGAGCAAGACCCCTGAGTGTGACCTCCGGCCATCTTCTCCTTTTTTTTTTTGACTTTTCAATCTGTCAAACTGACAGACTGAAAACAGTCAGAGGGCAGCTATCGATCGAGGTCTGTGCACAAACACTAGACGGCTTTAAAAAAGGGTCGTCTTAACACACACAGGCATTAGATATGCAAACGCATACAAATCTGAGCCAAAACCCCACTCCCATGCATTACATCACATGCAAAAATCAGCTGTCCTTTAATAAGATGATGAAGGAATGTGGCTGACTTAAGAGCTCCCAGCCCACAGAGAAGAATTTCATAGAATAAATATAATGCAGGATATCAGAAATAATCAGGAAAAGGGATTCTGTATATATATTCTGGCACCACATGTCAACATATTTCTGGTGTATATCGTGAAATATCCTTTCCAGGACATCATTTATTCTGTGTCCCTCAGGCAGGCTACTGTATATGAAATACAACAACATATTTGTACAGCACAACATGCAAAACCATGCATAAACATAAGATGTCAAAGACTACACATGGAAAATCTAAAACATTAAAACATGTGCATATAGAGCATTACTCCAACTGTGATGAATTTGAATGAAAATACGCTGTAAAATCAGACCTATTCAGGTTCGTGTTGGTCTATGGGCGTTTCTGCACGTAATAAGATTACCCGGCAGGTTCTGTACATTTGTTGTGAGATTTATAAACGTGAGCGTGTATTTTCCTCACCTGTCATGCCAGCACTGCCTGGAGCCACCTGGGTCATCGAGTATTTTCCAGCAGAGGGATGCGACGGGGGGCAGAAAGACGTTAAACCCTCCAACAGGAGACCGCCGGTCCGACACAGTGACTCAGGAGTCTGGGAGGATGCTAGGAGTACGGAGCCAATTATGGAGGCACAGTGAGGGGAGGGGGGCTGCTGTGGATTCTATTTGATGCTATAAAACATCGTCTTCATGTCATTCTTCATGTATACTTTCCTCAGATGGACAAGAACCGATGACGCCACTGTAGCCATATTTAAAGCTTTAAATACACGGGTCGACTGGTGTCTCTGGTCGGGTCTACTTAATTAAAAAAAATAATTAATTAAATATTAAATAAATAAATTAAAATATATATTCATATATATTAGCTTGTAATACTACAATTTTAAAAATAACTTTTTTTTTTTTTTTTTTACCGTTTTCTGCTTTAACAGAAATACTGTACTAACCTGTGACCGCTTCACATTTGGCTAATTTACATATTAATGCGCCGCTCACGCTATTACGCGTCGCTTAGCAACCAGTTAGCGCTACCGCCGCTTGCCTGGAGCTATAAGAAGAATAAAACCTTTATTTTTTTTTAGTGGAATCAGCTTTATTACATGTTTGTATCACTTAGTTCAACATTTTTACATTTTTCAATTCAAACGCAAACCACCTCTCCTCTCCCTCACGTGGCAGTGAAGCTTGCTCAAATTGGCTCGTGACAGGGCGCACGTGAAGGCCCCAGCGGCGCAGTTACGTCATTGTAATGACGTAACTGCGAGGCCGTGCTGCTGGAAATATGGGTCAGCCCAGCTGTTTACAAAACACACGCACGCACGCCGCACGCACTGAGTCACGTCAGATGGCAGCGCTATAAATACACAATAAAGTTTTTAAATGAATCAATAATAAGTCAATGGGGAGTACAAAAACATGACAAAGCTGATCCTGTGTTCTGATCGGATTAGGCCCAGTTGGTAGAAGCTGGAAGTGCAGGTACTGACGTCATAACACATTAATGTGATCAGCTCTTTGGTTGGAGGGCTGTGGGAAATGTTTTTAATGAGTGACTCAAGTCTTATTTACATCTAAAAGATGTGCTAAAATAGCTCAAAGGCATTCAGTGCATTTGCGCTGTGCAGTTAAGATTGTGCGGAACAAGAACTGTAGAGTATTTCAGCACGTAGACGAGGTCAAGGCCACCAGCTGAAGCTCAGAAAGAGGAAGGAAGGTGATCTGAGTGGATATGCTGTGGTCGTTGGCTGCTGTGGATTTCCTGCACAACCATCTCTAGGGTTTACAGAGCATGATCTGTAAAAGAGGAACTATCCAGTGAGCAGCAGCTCTCGGGGTGAAAATGCCTTGTTGGTGGCCACACTGCTCCAGGCTGACAACAGTCCAGGCTTCTGGCATCGGTGTTGTGATGGTGGGGGCTAATTTTTGGCACACTTTGGGGCCCACAGCACCAGCTTAAACATCACAACTTACATGAATATTGTTGTTGACCATGTTCATCCCTTTATGACCACAGGTGCCCATCTTCTGATGGCTGCAGGATAACAGGACAGGTCCACTTTAAATAAAATAATTGGGAGCACCAACAGCAGGAACATCGTGGGCCAGAGGCTGAAGTTCAGTCAGTCACTTCCTGCATGTTCTCAACCCAACGCTCACAGCAGCACACGGCCACCATCAGACCAGCACAGGAAGTGCGTTAGGTGCCGAAGAACCACGATGCCAGGTCAGTGGAGTTAAGATCTTTATTGGAAACCCAGCCTTTAAACATCATAGTACAATTTATTTTTATTTCTGTATTAATTCAGAGTTACAACAGCAACAGGCCCCATGTGATCTAGAGCAGTGGTTCCCAAACTGAGGTGCAGGGCCTCCTCGGGGACCACGATGAGAGGAAATAGATATAATGTGCAGCAGGTAGAAATCTGTGATTTTTCTCGAGGTTCTGTGTAAGACAAATGGCTGTGCTGTGAGGTTTTACTGGTTTAACTGGTGGGCGTGTCTGCAGTGGGGGGTGACGTTTGGGAACCGCTGGTCTAGAGGCCGAGCTCGCGAGCAGCAAAGAGTTCAAAGAAAGAGGACAAGGAAACAACAGAAAGACGAACAAGGGAAGTAAACAGAGAAATACACTCGGGTCAGGGTTTGATTTCAGGGAGCGAGATCGCCGTCATTGAGCCGTGGTTCAAATTAAATACATATATTAAAAAAAAGCTTATGTTAGCGGCGGCAGGCGTAAACAAAACAAAAAAAGCCACGGCGGATGTCTCCGCCTTCCTTCTGCCATCAAACAGCTTCCACAATGATACAGACGGCCCAAAGACTGCTTTAGGTTTTTATTGGCGAATCCGGAGATTCTGTACTCGTTTATAACTCCACAGAGTGAAATGATTATAAATACATTTTAAAAGAGAACATGCATTAGGGGAGAGATATTCTGCAGTCATGAGACAACGAGAGTGTTTGTGTGTGTGTAAAATTCAGGAAAAACTGGAGAAAACTCCACAAACCAGACGGCAGATTTGCCTGTTTCTGCTGCCGCTGGAAACAAAAGGTCAAAATCTAGCAACGCTCCAGATGTTCACCCTAAACTTATGATGCTGTCGATTAGCTCCGCTTCTCTGAGAAGGCGGGAAACGCAAACTGTCGGCGTCACCGTCGTCGTCACCATGGCGGCCCGGCGCGGCCGCTCGGTCCGATGACTGAGGCGGTCCCTCTAAAGCAGCATGTCGTCTGATAAAGCAAAGTACTGATGGTGATCTCCCCCCGTGTGAAATGCACTTAATGTTCTCCAAACAACAAAGACGTCTACTGATGTTAAACAAGCTGGATTAAACACACTGTATATTAATAAACTGTATAGGATTGGCATAGGCTGATCTTAATAAAAATAATATTTTTCGGTGCGCTGTGTTCGGCTCAAAGATCCCAATCGGAGCATCTCTAGTAAAATCCCACCTCCCCCTCCGGCGGCAGGTCCTTAGATCTGGAAAGAAAGAGAGGAAACAATTATTAGAGATGTTGCTCCATCTCTAGCTCACACTGACCAACCGGGGCTACACCCCCTCCAACGCTACACCCCCTCCAATGCTACACCCCCTCCAACGCTACACCCCCTCCAACGCTACACCCCCTCCAATGCAACCATCCTCAATCTGAAACACAAACTCTGGATCGCCAGGAACGCCGTCGGTGGGTCACGCCCACTTTTCAGTGTTTAGACTGATTTTTCCCACCTGCTCTTCACGAGTGTCAGAACAGCAGACGATGACATCACAGGTTCACAGGTCAAAGAAATAAAAGCACATTTGAAAACACTTCTACAGCTTAATGTGTTTGGATATATTATATAGAATCTAGTAACCATTAGTAGCTTTAAAAATCACCAAATATCTGTGAGCAAGTTCCCGAGTGACCGTTTAAAATCACTTCTTTGTAGTTTCACAGTCACAGATATTCAGTTATCGACCATATTTGAACCAAAATTAAACTAGTGTATGTCGTGTTGGGGGTTAAAGTGCAACTAAAGATGTTTTTTATCTTCTATAAATTCTACCAAATACTGCAGGGATTAATAATCAGTCCATAATGCACTTAAAAATGCCACAATGTGTCTATTAGAAGCTCCAAGAGTCCAAAGTGACTCAATCTTCAGATCACCCTTCTGTTCTTAAAACCAGTGCTCCGCCCCGAGCTGCTCAGCTAAAGGTCCCGTTAGACCACGTGTGTCAAACTCAAGGCCCAAGGGCCACATCCGGCCCGTGGTATAATGTTATATATAATTATGACAGCGGTCAGCACTTTATACCCCCAAATATGGCCAAATGAAAAGTGCAAAACAGGGATTTTCCAAACAGGTGGGAGGCAGAGGGCCTGATCGCTGACATCGGAGGTAAAGCGATCGTCTCTTTTTCCAAGAAAAGAGCAGATTGGTGGGACAGATACGGGAAAAGATGCAGACGGAGACCTGCACAGGTGAGCTGACAGTGCATCACTGCGTCACACAGCAGGAAACGCTACAGCGAAGTCCTGACACCACAACGCGTCATTAGCATCGTAACACAGACGGCTACGCTCATCTACTGCCAAGAATGACATTCAGACACTTACATCATCAATGTCCTCATCATCATCACCAATGTCATCAAACTGGATCTCATCGTCGTCTCCGGGCCCGAATGTGTCCGTCTCGTTGATTTTGGCTGCAGAGGAAAATCAGAAAATCCATCAGAACAATCTCACACATACGCACACACATGCTGCAGCCACACAGTGAAGCTAATGTCCAGCTATAAACGGCTCTCTGCTCTGCAGCAGCACCACCACCACCACCAGAGGGCAGCCTGGAAATGCAAACCGGCAGACTGCACCTCTTCAGATGCGATGCATTAGAGGATAACACTTTGTGGAGCCCTGAGATTCTTTATGTCTGTGATGTGCAATGACATCTGCTGTTCAAAGTCTGCAACTGCATGCATCATTTCCCAGCTTGGATTTGCGAGAGATCAAGGAACTGCATCATCTCAGAGCCTGACTTAGCGTCATCGATCCGACAAATAATAACCGTTTGTGGACACCTTCACTCCACGGCAGTAAAACAGACTTCAGGACACATTTCATCCGTTTTCTGGAGCCAGCTGGGGTGGCATTAATGACTCACCGTGCTCTGGCAGCTCTCCGTACGCTTTCAAACTGCGAGCCTCGTCTGCGTTGTACTTGAGGATGACGTCAGCTTTGTTGTCCTGAAACAGAACATAAAGTTTTCACCTCGTGCCTTATTGATCGCGATTAACTTATCAGGTTCAAAATGGGCCTCTGTACGGGGGCCATGCATGTATGCACAACTGACATTTATTCATTATTTCTGGCCAATTTATAAACAAAAAGCAGAAACATGACGCCCTCTCAGTTAGCGGGCCGTGTGAGCGACCAACACACCTGATAATCCCTCAGCCCGACCAGGATGATGTCCGACGTGTTAATCCAGACCTGGAGGAAAACACAACAAAGCCGAGATGAGTCGCACAGGGTCACGCTGCACTTTGTGACCCACGCACACGCTGACGCGCGGCTGACTGAGAAAACGCTGACGCAGCATCACGTCAGGGGGTTTCCTCTGTGTGTAAAGGGGACAGAGGGCGCGCGGGTCATTCCTACCTTTTTCCGGAGTTTTCCTCTGATGTGGCAAAGCCGCTTGGTTCCATCGAAGCACATCGCCTCCAGTCGGCCGTTCCCCAGCATTTTAATCACCTGAGCGTATTCTGAGAGACACGAGGGCAGGGGTCAAATCCAACTGTGAGCAACTCTTATGTAACAAAGGCTTATTGCAGCATTTAAACATCAAAATCAGTGCTGATCAAGACCTTTTTGAGACTTCAGTAACAAAGTCTGCTCAGAAAAAGCACAATAATCATGGTACAGCACAAAGTCAGGAAGAGGAAGCCACTGTGAATCTTAACCCCCACTAAGGGAATGGGTTAGCAGGCGGTGGGCACAGACTCTCTTCTCATCCCTGCTCACTGATTTTCCCCTAGTTTTGCTTTTTGCTTGTGGCGCCGTCACAGCCGGTAACGTGAGACCGTACCCACGGCCCAATCAGGTTACACAGATAGTCCGCATCCTCCAGGATCTCCAAACGTGCCTTCACAAGAAGGTTTGCTGTGACTCCCAGCACAGCGTCGAGAGGGTGGAGGAGTCACCGGGCAGCAAGTGGCTGTAAGGCTGCAGGAGAACATCCACCCAGCAGCAGGAATGATCTCAGGACGAGCACGGCCAGAGGCGTACAGAGCGGCCCCCTCACGTGAAGGTTTCTGACCAAAGCGCTCACACTGAGCTCATGTGACAGACGTGAGCCTGGAGATGCCGTGGTGAACGTTATGCAGCCTGAGACATCGGCCCCCCCGACCTGAATCAGGACCTCTTAAATGTTCTGCAGGTGTGCAGCCAATGCTACCAAATATCACCAGCGACTGTCCAGGAGGGTCACTGAGTCTCTGATCCAGGTCTGGGAGGAGGCCCCCCAGGATCAGTGAAGCACATCGCCGTGTTTTTAAACCTGCTCCTCGGAGGGTCATTACACGCTCCCTCAGTGGATTTGACAACAAACTCTGAATTACAGTTTTTAAAAACTCTTCCCACAATTTGACAATCTGGTGAAAATTTTTTCCAGGTTTATTTTTGCCTTTTGGAATTCAAGCCCCTTAAAGACATTCCTTGGATTACATTCAGCTTTCCCACAGCATTTTTTGATCTATATTCTCTTCATTTATTTAGATTTTAACTTTTTGAGCTCATGTTTTCTTTGCAGAGACTAAAACATAAAATAATACAGTTAAACTGAGTTCTGGCTGTGCTTTAAAGCTGAAACAAACAGCACCTCTAACACCACGACTCATTTTAAAAACTAATTCATTCCACCCACTGAACTTTATGGACTTGCTGCGTTTATTCTTTTTATTGAAATTTCCAAGCTATTACACTCTATGGAGCCACATTATTTGATAATATTCAGCTTTTTAAAAAGTTTATTTTTTGTAATTATTTAAAAGGTTTAATTAATTAATTTTCCATTTATAACATTATATTTGGACCTTTACCAATCAAACTCCTTTATTTGTGTAGTTTTTACCTGATGTACATTTCTTTTGTCATAATGAGAAAAACCCTTCAGTTTTTAACCCCTTGTGATTCGGTACCTATCTAGTCCCCTGTGCAGACGCAGGGATTACTCGTCTGCATTTAACACAGCCGACCATCAAATCCTGATTAAGAGGCTGCACAGAGCTGAGCGACTCGGGCGCAGCCCTGAAATACTTCATCTGGTATCTTTCCCTGTCCTTATTGGAGGCCTTGTTCCCACAGGAGCTTTATATCTGATAGCCCACGGAGATATTCCTGATTGTTTAGCACTTGCGTGCTGATGATAACCAGATTTTTTTTTTTTTACTGTCAGGGACTGGATGGTCACTTTTTCTGATGAGACAGAGGTTCTGGTTGCTGTCCCAGCAAATGTGGCCCTCTAGACCAAGAATAATCTAGTGTCCTTGTTCTCTGCTGGCGTACATCATCTTGGGGTTCTCTCTGATCAGTCTGTCTATTGATTACCCGTGATAAAGAGCTCTCCAAATCCTGCTTTTTCCCACCTGAGAACACTAAGGAAACTGGGATCTATATCTCCACTGATGGTCCCTTCACGGGCTCCCAGTTTAAAACCCCCACGTTTAGACCACTGTACAGTCAGGCTCAAGCTCAAACTGCAGTTTGTTTGGGACATGCAGTGATAATTCAGTTTAGAGCTTCAAATTCTGCTGGCGTTCACTGTATAACTACTGAAGGGGACTCCTCTAACTGAACCCAGACTCACCCTGTCCGTCCTCCTTGAACACCAGCTCCCTCTTCTCCGACTCATTCTCGTTCTTTCCACGTCGCCGATTTTTACCTCCTTTACCTGTAAGCAGAGACGGGAAGAAATACAGTTGTGATTCTTGTCAATTTTACAGTTTTTCCCCACACATACATAATTTTAGCACTCACCACAGGATTACTTAAGCTGGGTTTAATTTAATCAAGCTTAAAGCTACTATGACCACGATGGAAATAACTGTTTACATTTATTTGTGCAATCTTGGTTACTTACACCGTGTTACTTTAATTTGTTGTTTTTTAAGGCATGTTAAACAACATTATCTAAGCTAAAGCAAGTTCTTGTCTGCCTAAGAGCAGAAACTTGTGGCTCAGTGTCAGCTAGCTAAATTGGGTTCTGATATATACTTTATGTATATAGTGTTTTCTATTCCATTTTATTTCATTTGTTTTATTCATACTTCCATTCTTCTCTGTACTGAGCGGCTGTAATGCGCAAATTTCCCCGTCGCGGGATCATTAAAGTTTCATCTTATCGTGGTACAGAGCAGAGATGGCTTTAAAACTCTGAAAGGGGACCCGCCGGACAGAAAGAGGCGCTAACCTTTTTGTTAAAGGTCGTAACACCATCCAAGCGTTACAATACGAGCTGGTTTTTGGGACCAGACTTTATGGTTTTAAAAAGTGAATATTAGTGAAAGTGGGCGGTAGAAGTCACGGGCCACCCCGGGTGGGGTTTAACTCGGTAGTAGCTAGCTGGTTAGCTGTAACAGCTAGCAGCAGGACTACAAAGATAAGCAGGTTTAGCTCGCTCGTTAACAGAGCTGGAGAACTTCATCGGAACTCTCCTAACTTCGCTGTTTCCCCGCTAACATCCACACTGAGCGGATAAACCTCACGGATACCCCGCTGACGGCCGCAGGATCCGCGGGGCTAGCTAGCAGCAGCAGCCGGTCACGTTTTAACTGCGTGTGTCCGCGCCGCGCTCCGACACAATCAACCGAAACACGCCACAAGCGCACGGCTTCCCGCATTCCTTACCTTTATTTTTGGGCATATTCTTTCACGCCTCGGTCACGTTAGTTCCGCTCGGTAGAAACGACCAGCTGTTAAACGAAAACTGTGTACGAGAAGTGAGTGAGAGCACAGAAAGCGCAGATCTGACTAGAAGCTAGCTACTCAGCGCCGAATCACTATTCAGAACTGCGCGTGCGCCAACCAGCACATTCAAAACCACAGTACTTTATTGGCACAGACGATTGTTACAGAGACAAAGCTCTTTCAGTAGAGAAGTAAAACAGTGACGATATTAGTGTGTGTTAAATGTAACAGTTTTACTTGTAAAATACTACTACGATCACCTTTTACATACATTCCTTAAAAAAATATCATTATTCAAGATTCAAGAGTGTTTTATTGTCATGTAAACAGTCAGTTACACTGAACAATGAAATTTTACTCTGGACTTCTTCTGCTCAGGCTCAATAATAATAAATATTAAAATATATAAAAATAGACAAAATAGACAACTTATATACATGAGGTAAACCGTATTGAGGAAGTTGCGGTGAATGAAGTGTGTTTGTGTAGTGGTACAGCAGTGGGTTATTGTAAACAGTCTTGTGTAAAGTGTCATATGCATGTAGTGCAATTTGCAGTCCAAAATACAAAGCAGAGCCCTGTGTGTGTGTGTGTGTGTGTGTGTGTGTGTGTGCGTGTGTGTGTGTGTGTGTGGTGAGTCAGTCCTCATGTCAGAGGTGGCAGTTCACCAGTCGGACGGCCTGTGCAAAAAAGCTGCTCCTCATTCTGGTGGTTCTTGATTTCACACTCTGATACCACCGCCCTGATGGCAGGAGTGTAAAGAGGCCGTGTTGTGGGTGTGTTGGATCTTTAATAATGTTCCGTGCTCTTCTGATGACCCTGGTGTGGTAGATGTCCTCCAGTGATGGTAAGGCAACTCCTGAGATGGATCTGGCAGTCTTCACCGCCCTGTGAAGAGCCTTTCTGTTCTGTGCAGAGCAGTTCCCAAACCAGACTGTGAGGCCATATGTGAGAATGCTCTCGATGTAGAAGCTGCTAAGAATTTCAGCTGGCATGCCAAACGTCTTCAGCCTTCTCAGGAAATACAAACGCTGCTGTGACTTCTTTACCAGGCGAGTGGTGTTGTGTGACCAGGAGTGATCCTCACTGATGTGAGTGCCCGGGAATTTGTAGGTGTTCACCCTCTCCACCACCTCTCCCCCTATATGGAGTGGTGTGTTGCACCCTCCTCCTCCTTGCATTTAATAATATATTATTATTATTAATAGTAGTAGTAAAAGTAATGCTGATTGTCTTATTTTCATTTTATTACATTTGTTTATGTTCATCACTAGTTTTTATTTAAAAGTATTTCACTCTTACTGTATTTTATTCAGATGTATTGAGTTATTTTTTTATTGTATTTTACTGAAATTTTATTGGAATTTTTAGGTTTTCCCATACAGTATGTTATTGAAAAAAACTGTTTTATTGATTTTTGCTTATTTGTAAAGGTATTTTATTTTTATTTTTAATTGTGATGTTTATTTGTATTAACATTTTTTTATTTCTAAATTTAACTGAGCTCCTTACTGAATTACAGGCTGCTTCTTTAAATAATTATAGTTACAATGTATTTTATTGCATTTTATTTGAGTTTTTTGCTCATTCTTATCTTATCTTATTGAATTTTATTTAAACATTTATATATTTTTTAATTGGATGTTATTTTCATTTTATTTTAGTGTTTTATTTTCCTCATGTTATGTTTTATTTAAAATGTTTTAAACCACTTTAATTTTCACAAACAATATTGTATTGGAAATTCTAGTTTTAATGGAGTTTTTGTTTATTTTTAATGTATTTTACTTAACTTTTTATTTTTGTGTTTTATTAAATTACTAATTATTATATTTAACTTTTTGAGCTTCTTACTGGATTACGTTCTGCTTTAACTTTTATTATTGTTATATTTATGTTTTTTACTCATTTTTATTTTATTTTGTGTTTACATTTTATTTTTGTATTTTATTTCAATTTTAAATCTTTTAGTTTTCTTATGCAGCATTTTTGTTAAAAATATTTTATTATATATTTAATTTTTGTTTATTTTTATTGTATTTTACTTCACAATTTTTAAGCTTTATTTTTTTCATACAATATTTTATGAAAAGTTTTTTTGGTGCTTTTTGTCAAACGTATTTTATTATAATATTATATACTATAATATTTTTGCTTTTTAATTATTTTAAATATACCTACTTTTGTTTGTTTTTTTTACTAAGATTTAAACTAACTGAACTCCTCATTGTGTTGCATTCAGCTTTTTGCATACCTACTCTGTTACTGTATTTTACTTAGTTTTTTAACTTATCAAACTCCTTATTTATTCGTTTGTTTGTTTATTTAATCTAACTGAGGTCCTTCTGGGGTAATCCTTATCTTCTCGTGCTGTATTTTCCTGAACTCTTCTGTTCCGTTTTAGCGGGTTTTTTTGCAGGTTGTTTTTAATATTTTTTTAAAATACATCCGAGGCTGCAGGGGGCGCGCTGTCCGCCCGACGAGCTGTTTCCATTTCGCTATTTTGTCCTGGAAGAAAACACAGCTCAGCTAGTTTTCTGCACGAAATCTGCCCACCTGCATCGACTAAAGGTGAATGATTACCAGTTTCTGAACACCTGTGCGTGCAGTTCGCCTCTTTGCCTTTGCTGTTAAATAGCCAGCTGGTGCACAGTGGAAAAACGTTGCCGGCTGGACCTCAGAGTTGCTCCTGTTTGCTGATTAGCTGCTTCGTTGCTAAGCTAACGGTACCTCTCATGGCTGACTTCTACAGCCGAGTTTTGACTCGATCCTTGCGTTTGTTTAAAGGGATAAAGAGAAAAAAGCTGAGCAGAAAAAGAGGTAGTGACGGTTTATTTATCAGAGAACAAAGTGTTCATTTAAAAAGTGAAGGATCGCTGCTCACGTCTCACTTCTGCTTAAAACAGAACATTTTGAATGGAAGTCTTGTTAGAGCAGGAATCATCAATTAAAAAAATAATAAATTCAAATAAATGAATAAATAATAAAAATGAATAAATAAAATTAAGAAAAATGTAATAATAGTTATGTAATATCTCTCTCTATGTATTTGTGGCAAATAAAATGTACAAAAATGAAAGATCTTTGTGGTGAATTATGGATGCAGCTGTGCTGTTAAATAAATACTTAGTTATAGCATGCATTACATTCACGAGTTATTATTTGACATAATAAACACATTTATAATCAAATATATAATAAAACAATAGTTATTAGACATGTATATAATATAGTGTTTGCATGTTTCATAACTACATTATGAAAAAGAAACTTTTGGAATAGTTCCCTGTTTATGTTAAAATGCATGACTGCATCAATGGATTCATTAAATATAAACATTTATAGATACATATTATGAGCAAATACAGTTACATATTAATGAATATGTTGAGTCTGAGCGGCTCTGAGGCTTTAACAGCATCACAGTGCAGACCTGCAGCTGCTGCAGGGGTTACTGCATCCTCCTCTGTCACACCGACCCTCGGCACGTCTCTGTGGGTTGCCTCTTTCCTCCTGATCGGCAGCTCCATGCTGCCTCTCTTTGTGAACACATTTGGTATTTGTGCGGTGCTTCTCACATAAAGACTTTACTTGGTTGGGTGTACTAAAGCAGGTTTAACACAGCCAGACTTTCTGTGAGCTGCCTCAACAAAATGGAGATAGTGAGTATGAGGACGGTGGTTATCGACTTTCTCTGTTACATAAAAAGGGGCATTTGGCATATAAGACTATTCTTCCACACAAAATGATCCTTAATGAGTGTAGCCTACTCCGAACTACAACCCTTTTTCTCATCCATTTCAGAGAACAGCTCACTCAGGGTACTATCACACAGTATATTTCTTCTCTTTTCAGACGTCTTCTCCTAAGCTGGCGGTTCAAAGCGGAGCTGCAGAAAAAGCGTCGTCATCCTTGGTCATGGCCGGAAACGGAAACTGGGACGGCGCTGGCGGGATGGACCAGATAACAGTGGTGAGAATAGATGACACTCACATTGCGGAAGAAGAGCAGTCGCACGTTGGTGGGAAGGTGTTGTACGAGGTGGAGTACTCGGTGCCTGCAGAGGAGGAGGTCACAGGAGAGGACGATGATGACGGCGTCTATGTCATCGAGTATTCGAACCCTGAAGAGGAGGGAGAGAGTTACCAGTTCACGATGTCCGTAGACCGGTCGCTCCCAGCAAAAAAGCAGAGTGCTAAAAACGCGGTGGTTAGCGAGAACCCCGTAGCCCCGCTGCCATCCAGACCGCAGAGGTTGCGACCCCAGGTGAGCCAGAAGAGGAGGGTGGCAGCAGAGGAAGAGGAGGTCAAAAGCGAGGAGCTGGTGGTGAGCAATAAGAGCGTGCTGGCGCTCGGGGAGGATTACAGCGATGTGATGAAGATGAACTCAGGTAAAAAACTGGTGTGTACGATGTGCCCGCCGCCCGGCAAGCTCTTCAAGAGGGCGTCTGGGCTGGCTGTGCATTTAAAGCAGATGCACCACATGGAGGGGAAGAAGACGTTCTTCTGCACCTCCTGCCAGCAGTCGGTCCGCACTCAGATCGAGCTGGACGCCCACACGAGGCGCCACGCCAACCAGGACGCCGTGTTCGTCTGCCGCCTCTGCGCGGCCGAGACGGAAACCAGCCCAGAGGAGAAGAAAGGGTTCAAAGGGTCGAGGTGGGGTCTGAAGAAGCACCTGGAGAAGGAGCACCCGGGTGTCATCCCACGCTGCGACATCTGCAACAAAGGATTCAAGTCGCTCGTGTCGTACCTCGCCGACCAGTTCAGGCACGTCGGGGTGTCGCCGTACTACTGCGCCAAGTGTCAGATCTACGAAATGACTGAGCGAGGGCTGAGCGTGCACATCAAAAACCACAACAAGAAGAAGAAGAGTGAGCAGGAGGCGAGCGAAAGCCTCCTGCAGACTTTTGGAGTCTCCGCCCCTGCCGATAACTCGGCCACAGACGACTCCGACTTCTGACCCTCTAGACTCACCGTTTAGCTTCGTGCTGGAGTGAAGCGGCACCAGCTCACGGACCACGGCTGTGTTGGGGTCGGATCCGACATTTATGCATCCGAACTGAACTTTGGACAACAAAACAGTTGCTGTTTTGTTGTTGTTGTTGTACAGTTTATGAGCAAATACGTTATGGCTAAAGTAGAAGTGTATAGGAATGATCTGAATTCCCTCTCACTGGTTCCTTTTTTTCAGTCATTGATGAAATGGGAGAAAAAAATCAGCCCAGTCTGAAAGAAAACCGTCTGGTCAAAATTGAGCACAAGCCAAACACCGTCCGTATAAATACTGCGTGCATATTTAAGAGCCATTTTACACTTATTGTTGTTTTCAGTGACTGCGTCTTTTTTTAAATGTCACTGAAATGTGTGGCACGCACACCCAAAGTCGATTTGGTCTTCTTTCCTTGCTTGAAATAGCCTCGGGTCTGTTTTTTCTTAGAGGAAGTCCTTTTAAGCAGCACAGGGCAGGAAGTCAGACACAGGAAGCATAAACCGCATAAGGAATATGATGAATTTTCAAAATAAAACGCTTTGTTTCTGAACCGCTCCCAGCCCGTGTGTTTCAGAGTTACGTCTGCGCTCCTGTGCGGAGAATGCTGTGCTCGGCTTTACTCTGAAACAACCTCAGCATGGAAGCTCAGCTTTTCAGTAAAGCTGCTTCCCTGTAGTTCAGCTTACGATGAGGCGCTGCTGCTGCCGTGGCTGGTGGTGTCAACACCTTGGAACCAACAGGTGAATACCACTATGCATTTATAGAATAAGCATAATTAGACTAGAATGCCTCCTGGGTGCCTCCTACCATGACATGATGGAGAAATCGTGTCTCTGGGAAGGCGTGGGAACACCGCACCTTTTTTTCTTTTGGCCGAGAACCCTCAGATCTGGTTCTAGATCAGGTTCCAGCGCAGCTTTGGTGAAAAAGTGTCTCCCAGAAAACGACATTTTTTTTCTCTCCACATTTTTAAACCTTTTGGTTCCTAAATTTGATGCTCTTCAGTCACATCAGCTGATCTTCCTTTACGGCCTTTTCAGGGTCCGAGGAAAAAGACCGAAAGCTGCTCAATAAAACCCGTATTCTCTGTTGATCTGATGCTGAAGCAGAGCTGAAAACACTAATACTGTAATAAGTGTTCATTAGGAAAAACAGGATACTACATTTCCGGGAAGTCACTGACAGATGATTTTTTTGTTGGTGCTACCTTCTCTGAGGGCGTTCTCCAAGGTGGAAAAAGTGTCAAATATTCAACAGGAAAAAGCCAAAAAATAGAGAGGTGTCATAAAAAACACAAATAATTTTGTGCATAGTTACACGACCATTTTAGACTCATCTAAGGAGCCTTTTAGTGGTCTCTGGCCACAGATTGGGAACCGCTGAAGTATTACATTCAGGTTTGTCTTTGTGATTTTTTACTGAAATCTGCATCAACACTTAATGAAACATAAACTCAGTTCGAGGCCAAATTGTGGATTTTAAGGAAGCGATCGTGTGTAATTAAAGCGCCACAGTGCCCGCTCGTTTTACGAGCCGAAACAGTTTATTTTATTTTAAACTCGCCAAATCATCACTAATGAACTGAGTTTGGAGCTTAAACACTGAAAATGGAGAATTTTCATTTTTCATGGTTTTCTAATTGAAAGGCAGTGTTTGCTGTTTTTATTCTTTGCTGTAGTGCTTTGTCTCTGCAACATGCATTAAAGGGAAATGCCACTGATTCTTGGTGCTATCGTTTCCTGTGTTCAGATTTTTATGCCGTCCATATGATTTTTTTAATACAATCTGAAGGGTTTTCTAAGACGGGAAAAGCAAAAATATAGAGAAATATCCGAAAAAGAATCCCCGTGTTGCTCAATGTCGTAGATTCAAAGAGTTGCTGTAAATATTCCTCAGAGATTTTGG
This sequence comes from Pterophyllum scalare, assembly GCA_024447675.2. Lineage (NCBI taxonomy): Eukaryota > Metazoa > Chordata > Actinopteri > Cichliformes > Cichlidae > Pterophyllum > Pterophyllum scalare. The sequence goes on along the minus strand of JAMQGT020000806.1, from coordinate 47,041 downwards.
TCCATGTTGACATCACACAGTTTCTGCATATTTGTCGGCTGCATCCATGATGTGAATCTCCTGTTCCACCACATCCCAGAGGTGCTGCAGCGGACTGAGATGTGGTGACTGTGGAGGCCGTTTCAGTTCATCATGTTCAAGAAACCAGCTTTAGATTATTTGAGCTCTGTGACGTGGTGCACGTAAAGGGGTGGACATGGTCAGCAGCAATACTCAGGCAGGATGTATGCTCAGCTGACACTACGGGGCTCAAAGTGTGCCAAAAAAATATTGTCCACATCATTACAGCACCATCAGCAGCCTAAACCACTGATCCAAGGCAGGATGGAGCCATGCTTTCATGCCACATTCTGACCCACCATCTGAATGGTAAACAGAAATCAAGATGCCAGTCTGCTACCGTCTGAGGGGGTGTGAATTATAGCCTCAGCTGACAGGAGTGGCAGCCTCTGCGGTCTTCTGCTGCTGTAACTCATCTGCTTCGAGGTTTGAGATGTTCAGAGATGCTCTTCTGCGTACCTCGTTTGGAACGAGTGGTTTCTGCTGCCTTCCAATCACCCTGAAGCAGAGTGGCCATTCTCTGACCTCTGACACCAACAAGGCATTTTCACCCAGAGAGCTGCTGCTTCTCTCTTTCTCAGACTATTCTCTGCTAACTTGAGATTTTTTTCTTTAGTAATATTTTTATTTAACAAAAAATAAACAAACACAAAACAACAAACTGCTCCTCTGAGAACACAAAGGAAGTCAAAAGCACATATTCATAACAAGATTAAATACTGTACCTCTAACAGTAAACAACAACTGAGGTTCAGCCTCTGTGAAGTCCAAGCCATTTACAAAGTTTTAAACAAAAAAAATCCCTTTTTTTTTGGGATTTTAATCCAAATGATTTTTTTAATTCATTTTTTTATTTTTATGCAGGAGTCTCCCCACTCCACCAGCTTAGACCTCCATCACCTCATAAGACAAATATGTCTGGCTGCCTCTGGTATAGATCAAGCACTTTCTTGATGCAGGACATGTTTCTAAGTTTCTTTGCCTTTCGCGATGTCTCTTTATTTGGTGCATTGAGGCCGAGAACCGCTGGCAGCCCCAGTCCAGGTGAAGCCGAAGCAGGCATCGATCCAGCAGCTGCATGAATGGGCTGCAGTTCTTTAAACAGCAAATGCAGGTCTTAAAACGGTAAATGAATCACACATGACTTTTTGTGTTGCAATAATGATGCATGATGTCAAATAAAAATCCCACAGCACACCTGATCAAACTAAAATAATGGAAACAGAGACAAACTCAACTACAGCAAACCCGACGTTCTTTCTTTACTGATGATGTGGTTATTTTTTTTATGATCTGTGCTTTTGAACACGGCCGTGAACGCTCACCTTTCTGCTGTTGTGATCTGTAGTCCCGTTGAGAGCACTGCTAATCTGAATTTGTAGTCTAGAAAAGTTTGTGTCTGGATCAGGATGATTCAGGCTGAGGCTGCATTAGAAATCCTGACATTAAAAAAATAAATTTTAAAGAAGCAAACAGGCATTAAACAGAAATACCAAACCTGTCGCTGGGGCTCATCCAAATAAATCAGTCGGTAAAGAGAACAGTTATTAGTTAACATTAGTGCAAGAAAAAATCTACTTTTTTCCGTAAAACCCAGAAACGTGTGGACGATCAAAATAAAAATAAACGGGAGTCCAAACGAGTCCATCGGGTCCACAGAGGAATCCGGAGTCCTCGTTAGCATTTAGCACGCACACATCAAAATCAGCAGTCCCACCAACGGCAGCTTTAAAGGTGCAGACACAGAGCTGCAGATATTTGTGTGGACTTTGTGTTGAATCTCATGTTGATGTTACAACTAACAAAGGTCCAGCAAAGACGTTTCTTCTTCTTCTTTCTGTCAGTGTTTCCTTTTTGTAGAAATTTCATGGAATTAGATTTGACCTTTTCCATTACTCCTTTGTCCAGGGACATAAATCTGTCCAATAACAAAAAAGGTTTGTTAGTCTTTAAGGTCATGAGTGAAGATCCCTGAAAGACAGTGCCGAAGGGAAGAAGAGGATGAGATTTCCAGGCCTGGAGGTATTAAAATGACCTCATCAGTTTTCTTTGTGTCAGAAAGGTGGCGCTCTACATTTCTGTCTGCTGAGACCTGCAGCTGCTCACGGATGTGCTTTGAATGTTGGGACTGATCAGGAACAGACGGGCTCGTTCCTGGACTGGATTTCCAAAAAGAGCTAAAGGAGGGCCGAGGCAGTTCAGATTCAGTGATGATGCTCTGTCAGATCCAGCAGGGACACACAGAGCTGAAAGGAAACTGAATGATGTTTCTTAAAGTGAAGCAGTCACTCTGCAGTACTGAAAATCATCTGCACTCCTTCTCAGTCTTTCAACTTATATTCCCAGTGATACGGCCCCAGTCAGAGCGTCTCTATACACAAAGACGTTCTCCTGTATGCTCACTTGCGCATCGGTGACTCCCATCTGAAAAGAGAAACAATAGAGGTGATAAATTAGTGTTTACAGAGACTCACACAGTCAGCTGTCAGTCAGTGATGCAGCTCATAAAACACATTATAAATATGAGCTGTGAAGTGCAGCAGCTTCCTCTGCTCTCTGCTGAGCTCGGAGACTTTTAGCATCAAAGCTGCAGATTTTACTCAAGTCCACGTTGGCTTTATTCTCAAGACGAATTTCAAACACCACATTCATTCATGTCCCCACACTAAGATGCCCCTCAACATGCAGAAATACAAAAGAATCACAGTACTCTGCCCTTGATTCTCCAGCTTTGGAAAAACTGAGGACTCACTTCAGCTGGCGTCACCCTCTCATCACCTCACAAAGCTCCTAATTCTGCTCTGTAGTGCAGGCTGTGTACTTCTGAAATATCACTTTAATAAAGACTGTAAAGATGCTGACACCAGTCAACTGAGAGAAGGACAAATACACGAATCTGGATCGTAGCAGAGGTTCTGATTTATATAAAGGCCACATGGTTACTAAATGTAATGATGGTTCTCTGAAATAAGAGCCAGAGATTTGCAGGCTTCAGTCAGACTGATCCCAGCACTGCGACACAGATGAAACTGATCAGATGTTCAAATTTAATGGTCTGCTGCTGAGTGAAGCCCATTTGCTCCATCTTTTAGATCTTGAAGTCTGTCACCCTTCTCCTCTCACAGCTTCTCAGCAGCTACTGAAAACACTGTAGTTCATTGTTTTTATGCTGCATTAAGTAAAACAGAACCAAATTAACAGACCTGAACGTCTCCAGTCTGTAGTTTGGATTCGCCTGAAGAGCAGTCAGCTGCATCACATCATAATTCTTCAAGTAGTTGTAGCTCATGTCCAGCTCCCTCAGGTAGGATGGGTTCAACTTCAAAGCTGAGAGCAGATAATAACAGCTGGACCCCGTCAGTCTGCACTCCCACAGTCTGAATGAAAAAAATACATCAAGTAAGTTTTGAAAACAAAGTTCCTGCTTGACATAATTTAGTGAATAATAATCCAAAATCTACAAGTTTAGACAGGAGACCCACTGGCCTGCAGAGTGCCACTGTCAGATGTTTTACTCATACAATATGTGAGATACTAATGTGGCTGCAGGTTGGCCATCTTTGAGTCAATATTTACTTTTCTATCGTTTACAATTGTCGAAAATTTTGTTTGCCAAATGAATACTTGTAGCAAGTTTCAAAGGATTCACCCAATAAAGTGGAAAATCCATCTCTGTGTTCTGGTGGAGCTAAAAATGACAACTTTAAAAAGGCAGAGCTAACCGACTGCAGGTTAGGAAGAAAGAAAGGAAATGATGACTGACTTTAGACTCTCCAGTCTACAGTCTGGAGTCCCCAGAAAAGCACACAGCTCCTTCACTCCACAATCTTTCAGCTTGTTGTTTCCAGAAAGGTCCAGCTCCCTCAGACAGGAGGTGTCGGACTTCTGAGCCGAGGCCAGATAACCACAACTGGTCGACGACAAGCCACAGAACCGCAATCTGAATGACAAAAAAAAAAAAAGCATCTGAAATAACTCAATTGAAACAGATATAAGAGCTACAGTAGTACCAGATGGTGAGCTGACCTCAGAGCCTCCAGTCTGCAAAGTGGACTCTCCAGAAAACCACAAAGCTGCTCCATGCCTGAATCCTGCAGCTTGTTGTTACTCAGGTCCAGCTCTCTCAGACAGGAGGGGTTGGACTTCAGAGCTGAGACCAGAGAAGCACAGCTGGCCTCTGAGAGCCTGCACGAACTCAAACTGAAAACAGAAGAAACCAGTTTTAAAGTCAAAGGTCATACCTGAGACTATTTAATGTTCATAATCTGACAGCCGAAACCTGGTTCCTTGAGAGAAGCACCAAAACCTGTTAATAAACAGGTCACAGAGCCAAATTATGGTCCTGGTCTGCTGTGTGTCTACAAAACACTTTATCCTGTTAGTTTTAGTAATACTACACCTCCATTACTGAAAGATCTCTAAAATAAAACTAAAACAACTGAACTTAAAGGATAAACAATTTAAAATGTCCCCCTCTTATGCTCTGCTGTCCCTCCACTGCATCTTGTCTGCTGAGGCCTCCAAGTAGTTTAATGATCAGCTTAATAAATCATTTAACTAAAACACAAAAACTTTTAATTAAGCTTTCTTAAAGGACACATATCATGCTTTTAAATCCTTCCTTTCATACACACACACACACACACACACACACATATATATATATATATATATGTGTAAAAATCATTCACTTGTGGTCTATATAAAGTAGAACTGCAATGCTTTGGTCTGAATACTTCGTTATTGCAGCTTTGACCCCTTTTCTGACACCTGTCTTAGAGCAGCTCATTTTGGTGCAGTCTCTTTACATGTGAATGAGACATTTCACGCCCCGCCCCCCTCCAGGTCGCAGAGCGTTCCACTCCACCGCTTCAGCCATTATTGTAGTTTGATAGCAGCGATAGGATTAGCTACTGGCAGAGAAACTTTTTATTCACAATATGAATGAAGTAAACAAAGCCTGGACATAGGAGTTAGCTAACGGCAGCATCAAGAACGTAACTTAATCCCAAGACAAAAACGGCAAACACAAAGCCAAATAATGTTATTCAAAGCATGCAGTGCAGTTTTATCCTCAAGGAGCTAAAAGCTAGCACACAGCGCTAACAGCAGAAGGCACGATGCTACTGCTATCACACAAAACTTATGTCTAAAATAAAGTTTGTTGCCATGTTAGCGTTATTTGGAGCTTATCGCTTTGCTGTGTCCGTGGTTTCTATAGAGAGAAGGAACTGACCCTCAATCAGAGGAAGTTTTTCAGCAAATCCCTCTTTATACTGGCGGAGGTTGCTGAAGCACTCGTCCTTGAAGTGCTTCGCGCAAACACGGAGGATTTTCCCCACTGATGTGGGTACATTTCCCAGAAATATGAAATTTAACGAGGCACTTCGAAGAGGCTCGGATGCCGGGGGTGATGTAAGGAATTGTGTGGGTTACCACACCCAACAACCGAACATTTTGACTTACCTACGTGCAACTTCGGCATAACTAAACTGGACTACAAAATTGCTGCAAGAAAAAAAAAGGTGGATTCACGAGATTAGTTAGCTGGATGTCCATGCCCTTGTTTAGCAGTTTCACAGCAAATACTGTGACGTAACACATGAGAAAAAGTAACAATGAGCAGAGAAAAGTGAACAGCCTGAAAAATATGACCCAAAAAGAATAGAAAGATTTCTACGCAGCACCGGGACAGAATGCATTTAAATTTCCTGCACTGCTACACACTGAAAGTACACAACAAAATGTATTTAAGGGCTAAAAAAGTGGATTTTGCATGATACATGTCCTTTATACAGACAAACAGAACAGATAATGCACTGTTTCTATTCATTCACCTTATTTACTTTGTTTATACTCCACTCTGCATTTAATCATTAGTTATTATTAATCTCTGTCTCTCTTCCACAGCATGTCTTTTGTCCTGTCTCTCTCCCCTCAGCAACAACCGGTCACAGCAGATGACTGCCCCTCCCTGAGCCTGGTTCTGCTGGAGGTTTCTTCCTGTTAAAAGGGAGTTTTTCCTTCCCACCGTCGCCAAGTGCTTGCTCATAGGGGGTCGTTTTGACTGTTGGGTTTTCTCTGTGTTATTGTAGGGTCTTTACCCACAATACAAAGCGCCTTGAAGTGACTGTTTGTTGTGATTTGGTGCTATATAAATAAAATTGAATTGAATTGAATTAAACCATGAACTGACCTCAGAACCTCCAGTCTACAGTTGGGACTTTTGAGTCCACCCGTCAGCAGCTTCATCCCTGAATCCCTCAGATTGTTTTCACTCAGGTCCAGATGGGTCAGATGGGAGGGTCTGGACTTCAGAGTTGAGGCCAGGACTTCACAGTGAGTATCTGAGAGTTCACAGCCGGGAAGTCTGTCGTGCACACAGAAATATTTTTATTCTTCACATCAGTAAATCTTATCTGGTTTTGACATAAAAGTAGAATTCTCTCTCAGGCCTACAGATTTAGGCAGAAAGGAGACAGATTTAGGCCTCCATACAGTCCTCAGTCTGTCAGTCTGTTACAGTCAGACTCCACAAGGCAATCATGAGGACATGTTATTTAGAAACATTTTAATATTCATTGTATTTAATGTGACTTTTGATACTTTTTAATGGAGCTGAACTTATTGAACATGCTGCTGTCACCTTCATATTCATAGCCCTCCAGAATATTCCAGAGACACAACATCTCCACCCGGACTCACCGAGCCTTTCTGAAGTTCCTCACAGCTGGGATCAGTCTCAATCGACCCTCCAACGATGTGTTGTACTTCTTCAAGTCCAGCTCCTCCAGAACCTCTTCCGACATCTGCAGCATGTAGGCCAGACCTGAGCAGTGGATCTCAGAGAGCTCTTTCTCTGATCTGTTCTCTGACTTCAGGAACTCTTGGATCTCCTGATACACTGAGAGTTCGTTCATCTCCATCAGGCAGTGGAAGATGTTGATGCTTCTGTCAGGGGCAGTTTTTGTTTTCTTCTCCTTCAGGTTGTTGATGACTCTCTGGATGATTTCTGAGCCGTTTTCTGCCTGACCCAGCAGACCTCCTAAGAGTCTCTGGTTGGACTTCAGAGTGAGGCCATGAAGGAAGCGGACAAACAGATCCAGGTGGCCATTTTTACTTTTGAGGGACTTATCCATGACTTTGCTCAGAAAAACAGCCAGAGATGTATCACTGTTTGTCCCCTGGAATTGCTTCAGCACCTCTGTCCTCCTGCTGGTGTAACAGTGGAACATGTAGACTGCAGCCAGAAACTCCTGAATGCTCAGATGAACAAAGCAGTAGACTGGTTTCTGGAAGATCACACACTCTCTTCTGAAGATCTCTGTACAAACTCCAGAGTACACCAAGGCATCAGCGGCATCCAGACCACACTGTTCCAGGTCTTCTTGGTAGAACATGATGTTTCCTTTCTCCAGATGTTCAAATGCCAGCCTCCCCAGCTTCAGAAGAACTTCTCTGTCAGCCTCCGTCAGCTCCTGTGGACTCGTCTCATGTCCCTCATGGTACTTGTTCTTCTTCCTCTTTGTCTGAACCAGCAGGAAGTGTGAGTACATGTCAGTCAGGGTTTTGGGCAGCTCTCCTCTCTGCTCTGTGGTCAACATGTGCTCCAGAACTGTAGCAGTGATCCAGCAGAAGACTGGGATTCTGCACATGATGTGGAGGCTCCTGGAGCCCTTGATGTGGGAGATGACTCTGCTGGACAGTTCTTCCTCACCCAGCCTCCTCCTGAAGTACTCCTCCTTCTGGGTGTCAGTGAAGCCTCGTACTTCTGTCAGCCTGTCAACACATCTAGGAGGGATCTGATTGGCTGCTGCAGGTCGGGAAGTTATCCAGAAGAGAGCCGAGGGAAGCAGCTTCCCCTCGATGAGGTTTGTCAGCAGCTCGCTGACTGATGACTTCTGTGTGACATCAGACACGAGCTTCCTGTTGGTGAAATCCAATGAAAGTCTGCTTTCATCCAGGCCATCAAAGATGAACAGAAGCTTCCAGACAGCGAGCTTCTCTGCTGGGACCTTCTGTAATGTTGGATGGAAAACATGGAGCAGCTCCAGAAGACTGTACTGCTGATCTCTGATCAGGTTCAGCTCCCTGAATGAAAGCAGAACCACCACACTGATGTCTTGGTTCTCCAAGCCCTCTGCCCAGTCCAGACTGAACTTCTGCACTGAGAAGGTTTTTCCAACACCAGCGACACCGTTGGTCAGAACCACTCTGATGTGTGTCAGTTGGTCAGGTAAGGTTTTAAAGATATCATGGCACCTGATTGGAGTGTCCTGGAGGGTGATCTTGGAAGGTGTCTCCAGCTGCCTCACCTCATGCTGCGTATTAACATCTTCAGGCTGTCCCTCTGTGATGTAGAGCTCAGTGTAGATGCTGTTGAGGAGGATTTTACTTTCTGTTTCATCACTTCCTTCAGTCACATGTTTGCATTTCCTCTTCAGACTGATCTTATGTTCATCTAAAACCTTCTGCAGACCAGCATCGACTGAAAGGCAAGAAAACAAAGTACAAGAAAACCCTCAAATGTCTCAAAGTACAGTTTTCAGAAATTAATCCACCGGCAAATCCATCTCAGTCTTACTTGGTTCACAGCTGCTCTGATTGGCTGTCTGGTTCCCAGCTTTGAATCCAGAGCTTTGTCCATACTGGTGACAGTGGGAGGCCTCTGACCAAGCAGACTGGTCCTCGTATGAGGTGACGTGCTGTCTGCAGAAGTGCTGTTCAGTTCTGATCAGTACAAAACAAATAATATCATGAATTTTAAAGCTTAATACCATGCTGGCTACCAGAAAAATATACTTATTGAATCATATTTAAACATAGCAGCGCTGTTCTCCATTTGCGGTTAAACAATATCACACAACATGTAAATTAGATGTTAATTAGTAAAATATGAACACTATCATCCATGTTTGTAGCTGTGCATTAATTAAGTTTCAACTTAATGTTAATATCCTCGCCACCAGCTTTATGCTATTCTTTTTGTTTTTGCAGAGCCCAATCTTAATTTGAAGTTATTGTAAGAAAGTCATAGAGAAAATTATTATTTCTAGTTATTGCTGCTAAAGGTGGGTCTACGAGCTAAAGGATCACAGAGTGTAGTTAGCTCGTCAGAGGAATGCATACAGTCCTGTGAAAACTCTGTTTCACATGGCTGTAGATGTAGCTGTATCATCTGCATATACACCAATCAAGCATAACGTTATAACCATCTGCCTAATATTGTGTTGGTCTCCTTTTGCTGCCAGGAGAACCCTGACCCGTCGAGCCATGGACTCCACGAGACCCCCGAAGATGTGCTGTGGTATCTGCACCAAGATCTTAGGTCCTTTAATTCCTGTAAGCTGTGAGGTGGGGCCTCCGTGGCTCAGACTTGTTTGTCCAGCACACACAGATGCTCCATTGGATTGAGAACTAGGACTTTGGAGGCCAAGTCAACACTTGTTGCTGTGCTCCTCAAACCATTCCTGAACCCATGACCCTGTTGCTGGTTCATCACTGTTCCTTCCTTGGACCACTTTGATAAATGCTGGCTGCAGACCAGGAACCCCCCACAGGAGCTGCAGTTTGGAGATGCTCTGACCCAGTCACTCACATCCTCACGCTTCCCATTTTTCCTGCTTCTAACATCAACTTTGAGGACAAAATGTTCACTTGCTCCCTGATAGAGCCCACCCACTAACAGGTGCCATGATTGAAAGATAATCAGTGTTATTCACTTCATCAGTCAGTGGTTATGATGTTAGTCATGATCGTTGTATCAAAGCACAGCAATGGAAATGTTTGCAGTATTATAAAATAATATTTCCAAAGGGAAACATTTATTAGGAAAACAAAAACTCCATTACTAATTTGTGTGAGGAAGACTTGTTGTGCACATTAACAAACTGGAATAAATCAAATGCATTTTCTTTGACCCCAAAGATTTGCTCCAGTCTCTGTAACATTGTGACAGGATCTCTTACTTTGTGTCTGAGGGTCCGGGCTCATTACTGAAGTGTGGAGGTTCTTCTTTGGAGAAGTCACTCTTCATAGACAGACAGCTGGGCACTGCACACTCTACTCTCTGTCCATGCTGCTGACCTCTGGAAACACAAAGATAATACGGTGGGGTTTTGGAAATAACAATGTTTTCAGTAAGATCCTGAACCTGCCTGTTCTTTTTTATCCTTGAGTTTTATGTTGTTGTCTTTAAACAAATTCCTCTTTTGGGAAAGTAAACTGATCCTGAAGGTGCCATGTAACCAGGACCATGACAGAAGGTCTTCAGTGAAGCTTTACTGTGTTCATGGGAATGCACCTGATCAGACACAGCAGCATTTTTCTTCCTGCTCCAACATGAACCATCATTACTGAAGTGCAGACAGACAGCTGGATGCTGCAGACTCTGCTCTCACTAATAACAGAATCATATGTCCTCTTCTGTTGCATGTTTATGTTGTTGAGATGTTTCTGTTCAATATTATGCCAAACCCTGACCTCCATTTTTTCAGCATCGATTATGTTAATAGTCTATGGTAACTTCAACACACTTCATACCTGTGAAGGCCCCATTAATGCTGAACAATATATGCAGCTGGTGCAACACAGGCTGCAGATCAGATGCCGTTTCAGCTAAAAATTGAAATGTGTAAATACTCAACAACAAGGCTCTGCACTAAAAGTGTCAGGTTTGCAGCTGTGGTCGGCAAAGTGGAGAATCCAATGCAGGGCTCATAAGATGAGGAGCTTAATTTTAACTTGGACCTTTAATCAAAAAACATGGCATGAACGTAACATAAATTTGGAGCATAACATGAACGTAGTCATAACCATAAACTTGAACTCTAAACGTGAACACAAAGCATAGATCTGAACATAAGACACAGAACAAACTTACGATGCGACAGGGACCAAGAGGAAACAACAAATACACAAGGGGGAGAATCAGGGGAGAGGAAACACCTGAAGAAAGTCAGGTGACAAAACACCTCAAACAACACAACTCAAGAACATAAGGCGCACTGCGCCAACAACCCAGGATCGTGACAAAAAGAGGATGGAAGCTAAACTAGCATGATTGCAAATGAGAAGGAAACCCTTAAAGCAGACCCTGATTCAGAACAGAAATCGAGTTCACAACAATTTCACTGAGAGCTTTCAGGCCAAAATCAGTCAGTTCAGTTTTGTGTGAATTTAGAAGGAAAAAATGACAGTTCACCCAGGACTTTATGTCTTTATGGCCAATAATTTGAATCTTCTGCCTTCAGTCTGGGTATTATATGCATAGAGAACAGAAAACGTGAATGTCTTAAATTCAATGTTACTTCAATAGTGCAAAATCACAACAGCCACCTCAAGGCGTTGTGCAGTGTTTTGTGATAATATTTCCTAATGGAAGCATCTATAAAGAGAAAAGTATCAGCCCTAGCACAGAACCCTGTGGAACTTCAAGACATTTTTTTGTGTATCAGGAAGACTCATCATTTAATTTGAATAAGAATTGATTTTATTTCATTTATTTAGGGGTCTCCTGGAGTCCATGCCTCAATTTATTTATGCTCTGCATAAATAAATTCTAAATTAAAATGTAGTCCCATATCACCCCAATAGAGCACTTCGTTCTCAGACTGCTGGCTTACTTGTGGTTCCTAGGATACTTCAGAGTAGAATGGGAGGCAGAGCCTTCAGCTTTCAGGCCCCTCTTCTGTGGAACCAGCTCCCAGCTTGGATTCAGGAGACAGACACCCTCTCTATTTTTAAGATTAGGCTTAAAACTTTCCTTTATGATCAAGCTTATAGTTAGGGCTGGATCAGGCGACCCTGAACCCTCCCTTAGTTATGCTGCTATAGGCCTAGGCTGCTGAGGGGGGGTCCCATGATGCACTGAGTGTTTCTTTTCATTCACCTCTTTTCACTCCATTTATACCCCACTCTGTATTTAATCATTAGTTATTATTAATCTCTCTCTCTCTTCCACAGCATGTCTTTTGTCCTGTCTCTCGCCCCTCACAGCAGATGACTGCTCCTCCCTGAGCCTGGTTCTGCTGGAGGTTTCTTCCTGTTAAAAAGGAGTTTTTCTTTCCCACTGTCACCAAGTGCTTGCTCATAGGGGGTCGTTTTGACTCCAGGGTTTTCTTTACCTTACAATATAAAGTGCTTTGAGGTGGCTGTTTGTTGTAATTCAAATAATTGAATTGAAATTTCTGGAGCAGACAAATATATATGAATTGTCGTATCTTATAAATTTGTTCCTCCTGCTGAATGCTAACCATCTGGTCTCTTACTTTGTGTCTGAGGGTTCGGGCTCATTACTGAAGTATGGAGGGTCGTCTCTGGAGAAGTTGCTCTTCATAGACAGACAGCTGGAGACTGGAGGCTCTGCTCGGTGTCTGTGCACAGACATATAATAAATCACACATTGTTCTTCTCCCGTCAGAATCAGGCAAACAGGATTAAAGTTCAGGATTTGTATTTACTAAAATCATGACTCCTCCATGCATCACAAAACTAAAACCCGATCACCGCTCCATAATGTGTTTTATATGGAATGGAGTCAAAATGTATTCATTAACAGGAACCTGGGCTCAGTTACACTGACTCTAGAACTACCTCTGTTGGCCAGTGTTATTCTTAGAGCTTTGTAAATGAAAACAAAATGTGACTCTTTATCACGCAGAACCTATATTTCATTGAAAATAGTACAAAGACAACAAACTGGAAAAGAAGTCCTCATTTTGAATTTTATGCCAGAGTCTGAGTGCTAACCACACCTCCATGTAGCCCAGATGACAAGAGGAAAAAGTAGTTCCTTATCCAGAGTAAGTATCTGCTTAGACACCATTTTTCTGAGATCTTTATGTTCATGTACGGTGAATTAGTTTTCTCTGAATTTAAAATCAGAAAATTTCAGCTCATCCTAATATTTTGTGATTTGTGTTGTCAGGCTTCGTAGATGGATACAGGTGGATATCCATGGCAAACAGAAGAAACAGAAATGTAAAAATATCTAGTGTTTTATAATAATATTGCCTAGATGAAGGATTTATACAGTGAAAAGTAGAAGCTCTAGTACAGAACCCTGTGGAACTCCATGAGTAACGTTTGTGTGTGAGGAAACTGTAATCTGTCAAACAGATATGACTCGAATGGTTGCATCCTACTAATTTTCAAAAAAAAAAAAAGTATAAATGTGATCATATTTCAATCTAAGAATTTTTGAATAATCAATAAACACTTTGCTGGAATGCAGCAACGTAAGTGGACTAATAGCTTTGCGTCACAGTAACTTTGTTCCTCCTGCTGAATGCTGACCATCAGGTCTGTGTACACAGGAAACAGTCTCTTACTTTTTGTTTGAGGGTCCGGGGTCACTGCTGAAGTATATAAAGTTGTCTTTGGAGCGGTCGCTCTTCATGGACAGACAGCTGGAGGCTGGAGGCTCTGCTCTGTGTCTGTGCTGCTTGCTGCTCAAACACAGAGATCAGAGGTTAAAGGACTCCACACACTGTTTATGTTGTTGGGCGCTGATCACAGCTACACAGGAACTAAAGTGTTTTGACTGGAAAAGTTATGCTGTGATATTTCATATTTAATAATAAAGGTATTCAGCATTCTAGTGTGTTTTATGTGACAGACCACAGTTACCCCAGCGGCAGTAACAGTCCAAAATGTAAGTCTTCCTTGCCAAACTTCTGCCCTCTGGATGGAAATGTGAAGGTATCACAGAAGTGAAGGCATCTTCTCTCAGTTTCACAGCTGCTTGTTTCTCACCCACACACAGCTCTATGGTTTCATGTTGGTTCCTCCTCCCACTATAAATGCACAGTCTGCAGAGGCAGGACCCAAATCTGAACCTGAGTGCAGACATTCAGCACTATTCACTGTTTAAATAATCAGTGGAACAAAACGCACCCGTCAGTCACATGTTCCAGTACCTTTAGGGGGGAGTAACAACAAGATAGCATCTCTTTCAGGGAAGGCGTTGCATATTTCAGAGAGACAATGATGAGCTACTGCAGCCCTCACAGCAGCATGGCTTCATAGTAGAGAAGTGTGGGTGGTAATTTAGGCCAAATATATAACCTGGTCCTGGTGGTCCAGGTTATTTTGAGAGTTTTGGTGTGTGCCTAAAGTATGATACCGACTCTGCTGGGAGAAAAATGTTTTATCTGTGCAAACTGCTGACTTGGACCTCACTAACATCGCCAAAGGAAGCTCAGCTGTAAAGTTACAGCAGCAGAAACTAAACTGCATTTTTATATCTGCTCTTAAACTGGAACTGAAGCTGAGCTCTAATGTGCTGCAGCACTGGGAGCCCCGAGCGTTCATTTTTACTGCGCACTTAAAGAATTCAGCAGTGAAAACGTACACGTGTTTGTCTGCAGCATTATTCTGTTGCCTTATTGTTGCAAACAGACAGTTATGAGAGAGAGCACAGCACAGTATAATAAATATATCAACTCATGATTAACGGTTTTTCTGATGATTTGCAGCATCAGTGTCGGTCTGCTGTTATATTTTAATGCTCCTCTGATGATGTCTCTGACTGATGTAGGCAGGACTCAGAGTCAGATACCAAACGCCTCCCTTTATGCCCACAGAGATGATAACCTGCTCATACTTATGGAGGCCTGTGTCTGCCAACAGGAGAAAAAAAACCTCCACAACTCGAAATCTCAAGTTAAAAAATCAAATTTTGAGAAAATAACTCAAAAATTCAAGTTTTTTTTTATTTTTAATTTGACTTGTTGCCCAAATATTGCCCATATTTAGATTCCCGCCATCTCTTCCATACTGAACGCCCTCTGGTCTCTAACAGCGGCTCACACTGCTCTCCCTCCTCCACTGGTTGCGCCCTGAACTCACTCACACGCATGCGCACAGATGCTGAGTTTAAGGCTGCAGCCATAAAGATTTCCCCCTTCCTGTTCCAGCAGCAGAAACGGCCTCTTACTTTAAATTCAGGGCTCCGAGTTCATTCCTGAGGGATGGGGGAGGATGTTTGGGGGGGCCGCTCCTCAGAGGCGCTGCTCTGTCCTCCTCTTCCTCCAAACCCTCCATCTTCATCAGAAACACCGACAGAAAGAAAGACGCGTCAGTTTCAAGAGTCGCAGGAAGTAAAACGTGACGAACTGATCCCTCTTTGTTTTGCTCGCTCAGCCCGCAGAGTCTCAGAGCAGAATAATAATAATTATTAATATGCTGAACTCACCTTTTGTTCGTCCTTCTGCTCTGCAGGCTCCAAAATGGAGTCTGACACTTTCAGTTTCATTTCTCCCGGCGGCTCCTCCCCCTCCAACTTCCAGGAAATTACATCTGTCAATTCAACACCACAAACATGATTATTTAATAAAACACTGCAGCTGATCTCCACATTCTGGCAGATACGCCGAGAATCCGCAGAACTCCCCCAACAGTTTGGCGGTGATCGAGGAGAACAGGTCTGAACATGGAGAGGACTGGGGGGCGTGGCTGACCTCGATCCCAGGTGTCACACCTTAGTTCAGGTGCTTTCTAACTGATAGTCTGCAGAACGATCAGTGCAGTTAACAGATACAAGCACAGGATTAATGAATGTTATTAATGAAGACAACATGATGATGCTGCTGCGTCCTGCTGGAAGAGGAAAGCAGCATCTCCATGAAGCCTGTGAGCAGAGGGAACCATGAAGGGCTCTAAAGTCTCCTGGTGGGTGGCGGCATTAACTCTGGACTTGATAAATCAGAGTGGACCAACAGCAGCAGGTGACATGGCAGCTCAGATCATCACAGGCTGCAGAGACCTCACACCTCGGCTTCTCTTCCTCCAGACTCCAGGACTGAGATTTCCAAATGAGACGCTGGAAACGGGACGGGAGCACTGAGCTACTGTCGAGGTCTGTTTCCTGGACCTGGAGTGGTTTGATATCAGGACCTGGACAGCTGCAGCTCCTTTCCTGAGGACGTCTGTGGGTGGTGGCTCAGTCCACACCTGAAGCTCTCCCACATCCATCCTCCCCAGCTTGCTTTTCCTCCCTGTCAACTTTGCATTAATCAGCTCTGCAAACACTTCCAGTGACGAGCTTCTGTGGAGGGCGTCCGTGATCTTCATCTATCGAGCATGATTGTGGTCGCGTGTACCATTAAATATGTTTCCATGTTTAATGTGAGCATCCATCACTGGAACAGGAGAAACATGAAAGCAGAATGTGCCTTTAAATCTGTGTGAATCCACAAAAATCTTATTTCCAGACAGTTTTAGACTTTTGGAACATTAAAAACAAATTTCTTTCTGTAAACATCTGCTTTGAGATCTGGCATTTCTGGCATTTCTAAAATATACACCGTTAAAAAATATATAATTATCAACAGAAGAGGCGTCTAACTGGAAGACCACACTGCTGAATAAAAAGCACAAAGCTGGTTTGATTATGGTTTTTATTGTTTTTCATAGAAAGTCCAGTTCTCGCTGCAGGTACAAAATCAGAGAGCTGGAGTAGCAGCAGGGCTGAACGCAGCTCCGACAGGAAGCAACGAGAAGAGGAAGAGGAGGAGGTGTGAGGATGAAGACAGAGAGAGAGCATACCTCTGGTCACAATTAAAGAAAAAAAAAATCTGCATTTTCATCATTCATTTTATCCCAGAGCTGTACATGGAGAGCTGAGGCTGAGATCAACACTTATATATATATATATATATATATATATATATTCAATAATTATATATAAAACATAAAGAAAATCTGCATTTCATCCCTTTATTTTGACATTCAGACGACCACAGACAGGAAGCAGTTTCTACTCATTAACCTGCGGGAGGGAGGAGCTCAGTGACGTCATGCTGCGAGGAGGAAGATCATCTCCACCAGGAAGAGAAAAATTAACCTGATTTCAAAAATATGAATCAAACAGTCAAAAGTTCGTCTGACTGAGATCAAAGGATCAGGAACGAGAAATTATGAGATAAAAGTCAAAAACATATTAATGACATTTTAAAACACTTTTTAATCTAAAAAAAATAAATACAATGTAATCTTTCCTCAAATCTTACACTTTTGTGTTTTAAAATCGGACTAAATATTACATAAATAAACATCTGATTTTTAAAAAAAATCATCTTTCTGCCTTTGGCCAAAAAAAATCTGAACTAAATATTCAATAATATTGATTTTTAAACAAAAAAAAAATTTGAAGCTTCAAATTTTTTTTTACATCAGTTTGCACTGAAAGGTCGTCTCAATTTATTCAGTTTCATCTTTATCTCAACGCGAGAGTTTTCATTTTAAAGATTTGACTTTTTATCTAATATTTTAATGTTTCTGTTAAAAAAAAGATAAAGTTTTAAATTTTGATCTGAAATTTTTGACTTTAATTCAAAATGTAACTTTGTATTTTAGAAATGTGACTAAAGACTTCAAAACACATAATTTGACTTTTATTTTTAAAAACTGAACATTTTATTCCATATTTTCCCGTTTTTATTATAAAATTTGAATTTTTCCCGAAATTCAAAATTGATACAAAATAATGTTAAAAATGTTTTTCTAGTAATCTCAAAACTTTTTGATTTAATAATTTAGACTTGTCCCTGAACATGAACGTCTTACATCATTAATCTAACGGAGGTCTTTCTTTCTCCTCCTGGGGGAGGAGGAGGTCACAGGTCACGGCTCACTGTTAGTAACTGTGGCAGCAGAGGCGCGCAGAGGCCCCGGATACTGAACGCTGTGGACACGCGGAGGATTTAACCGCGTCAGGCAGCCAGAGTCCGAACCGGATTTTTGAGTCTTTGGGCGTGTCTTCAGTTCTTGAGCATGCGTGATGACCAGATGGTTAAAAACCGCTTCGTGCGGAGCGCCCAATCATCCGAACCTCCAGCGTGTTTCTTTTTGGTGAACTAACCCTTTAATGTCTCCACGGGTGGCTGTGACGCTCACGCAGCTGGAATGTTTTAAGACTTTTTTAAAGGGTTCGATTTTAAAGGTTCAAACGCAGGAAACGCGTCACACGCCGGCTCACCTGGCAGCGCCAGGTGAGAGAGAGAGAGAGAGAGAGAGAGAGACGTCGGCAAAGACAAAATCAGGATTTGGGTTTTTGAGCTTGAACTCTTCTTCGCATCACGTGTGATAAGCACCTGTCGGTGTCCCGCTGGCTCCTCCCCCTCACACCTGTGTGCTTTGTGTTAAAAATACGCTTATGTACACCTCCCTCCTCGTGGACGTATAAAAATGCATCGTCTTGATTGGTAGAAACCTGAGTTGCTCGACGTGTTCTGTATTTACAGATCTGCTGCGCATACAGCCGGCTCATACAGACGTCACGTGGGCGGAAGCAGGAAGCGCCTTTTACACCTGTCAGCCTGTCCCCAGGTGGGCGACACGTCCCTTCAGTTTGTTTTTGTGACGGAAAAAGGAGGAAACTTGGCATTAAAGCTTTTCTTCCTCTGCAGTCAGCTGGTTGCATTTATCTTTCAGTATTAGCAGTAAAGGGTGTGGTCATATTCAGATACTCAGCTCACATTCTTTTTTTAAAAAAGCAAAATAAATTAATTTGATATTTTAATTTTTATTTAAGCTTTAAATTTTAAATCCCAGCTGCTGAAAAACGTGAAGTTTTGCTTCTAATCTCTCCAGGAGGAGGAGGAAGAGGAGGAGTGAGCGCCTCCCTGCCCTTCGTCACATGAAGTTTAAATTAAAAAGTAAATTAGGAGTGAAATAGTGTTAAATGAAAGAGGAGAGTATCCAGAAGTTGCACTACTAACAAAAACCATTCAGGGAGGCGTGTTTCAGAAGCTCAGCCCTCCCTGTGGCCACCAGGGGGCGCACAAAGCTCAACGTGTGCAGCTTTAAGCTGCTGCTGGAGCAAAAACCAGAGTCCTGTTAATGAGTGGGCTCCTTTGAGTTCCACTGTGATCTGCGGGATCTTTGTTTGGCTGTTCAGAGCATAAATCTGATGTTTTTCTTGCCGTCAACAGATCCCAACAAACACTGAGTACTGTCACACAACTCAGTGAGCCACACACAGACTTCTAGTTTCAAGCCGCACTGAATAAAACACGATGTGTATTAATTATGGTTTGGTGGTTATGGTCTAAGCCAGAAAGAATAGAGGAAGATTAAAAATCATGTACTCAGTTATCATCTGCAGGGATGTTTGTTATTTTATGTATGTAATCTATTACTTGGACTACTAATGGAAACCAAACATCGCGCTTTGCCTTCGGACTCTGTATAGACTCGTGTTTACAGTGATTAAACGTGGATTCATCCGCTGCTGAAAATAGTTCCCACGTTGTGCACCGTTTCCTCCTTTTTCTCTCCAAAAACACAGCTGACAGACCTCGGTGACTGCGAGTGGACCTTTTCAGGGCTCAGCTCAGCACTCAGAGCCCCGGAGGGCGAGGACGTGACGTCACACACTGCCGGTTTAATTCTTATCACAGGATTGGTCGACAGGAAGAAAACTAGAGCAAATATCAGGCCGTGTCTGTCGAGTTTATGGCCAAATCTTAGTTTTAGACGTTTGCTTTTGCACATTAAAGAGGAAATACTGGAGCCGGGGACTCTGAACTGATGCTCAAAATGAAATCAGGCTCATTCTGAGGCCGAGGCTGCGGTTCGTCGGGGTGACGTAACGTTGGGCGACTCCCACCGTTCGTACTTTTCTGCGGATGCCGCTGTCTCTCAGGCTACTTGAGGTTTAAATGCAGGATCTACAGCTACGCAGAACCATGACAACAGCATGATAACAAAGATCCTTTAAATGCATACCTTACATTACTTTGTTCCTATGATTTCCTCCATCTGGAGAAAATAAATACAGTACTTTTAGTTTCCTGACTCGCTCTCTGAGTCTGCGAGCCAGCGCTGATTGTCCAAAGCAAGGGGAAAAAAGAAAGGGCTCGCCCTGCAGCTTTTCCTTACAGCGGAGTCAGTGATGCTAAAGCTGAGACTCTACGGTAAGACAGCAGGAGAGAGCCAATCAGAAGAGCCCACAAAGGTGAAGGAGAGCAGGAGGAGGGAGGGGGTCAGCCTCTGTGCTCCTATTTGGCGTTAGCAGTTCCCAGGTCCATCAGTAGTCTGTCCCGCCGGACGGGACTGGAGGGAGGGGGAGAGGGTGGGTCCGGCGGAGGTCAGATCGAGGTCAGAGTTGACGCGAGGAGGAAGAAAGGAAGGAGGAGGAGGAGGAGAAAGAGGAGGTCACAGAGCAGTGGAAGTGATCTTCTTTATCCCCCGCCGCTGGGCCAGAGTGGAGCAGCCCACCGGCTCCAGGACTGGCGGGACGTTCCTGTTGAGCGCAGAATAGGTGGCCGCCATCGCACCCTGTGGGAGGAGCCAGGATACAAATCAATTAATCAATAAGCCACTGTTAAAAATGATGAATGGATGGATGGATGGATACCTTAACGAGGTGTGGTGCGTCCTGTCTGTTGAGGGTGTATTTGGGCAGCTGGTCTCTGTGCGTCACCCACGGGTGTCTGAGGACCTGCCCTGCTGTGAGTCGCTGATGGGGGTCAACATGCAGCATCTTAGACACCAGGTCCTGAGGGGTCAGAGGTCACAAATAAACTCTGGGTCACTGTGAAATCACTGAGAAAAGGTGACTGGTTTACTTCAACAGGAGCTGCTGTCCACACCTTAGCTTCAGGTGAGACAGAGTTCCAGTATCCTCCGCTGAGTGAGAACTTCCCGCTGCCGATTCGAGCCAAGATTTCCTCTGGAGTGTCCTCTGGACCGTTAGCAAACGGAGTGAAACTGGAGGGAGAGAGCGAAGATCATGAGGATATGAACCAAAGATCTGCAAACATCTAGAACATCCAGTCCTAAAGGCGTCATGGCGAGCTGCATCTCTTACCCTGTCAGCATGGTGTAGAGCAGGACTCCCAGACTCCAGATGTCACAGGCTGCATCATAACCCTGCTTCTTCAACACCTGCCGGGAACAGAAAACAGCAGTTTCAGGGTCAGCGTGGCTTCGCTCGTCTGCAACAAGAAGAGTGTCAGACACCTTTCACACATACTTCTACTTCTTATACTTGGCAGCTGTGTCATCAGGGCTGTCTGAGCGTGGTTTGTCTTTGAGGGGGTGTTTGGTTCAGGGTTAGTTGCACAGTGATGACAGCAAAAGAAAGAATAACTTCTGAGGGGTTCAGATGGACACAGGGGAAAAAAAAAGCCTCTAGAACCACAAAGGAAGTCCAACATTTTGAATTCAGCACCTGATTCTTAACCAAATCCTTCTAGAGATCTTCTGAGATCTTCTTCAGACCTTGCTGATGCTAAATTATGAAGTGCTGACTTCAAGAGCTTCAACATGACCACAGGAAACACTTCAGCTGCACTTTGACCTCTGCGCGCCTCGATGTGCACCCCCCGCACTCACAATTTAAGTGCAATTAATAAACAAGATGAGATTTATTATTATAGCCACCAGGGATCCTGTGGGCCACAATAAACTGATACTGTGACAGCTGTGGGTGAAAGTCTTGACTAGACACTATTATTGACTTATTATTGACTCATTATTTACTTATTGACTTATGATTGACAGCAGGGTTAGTTGGTGTTTATCAGACACATTGATCCATTTGTGAGAAGAGAGAAAGCGCTGCAGCAGTGAAATGAGGAGATGGACTTCCTCTGATGAGTGTCAGTAGAAACAGTGGCTGGTTTCTGAACACTTTGTTGTTCAGTTCTGAAAGCACAGACGCTGCGATGAAGACGCCGCAGTGACACAACGTTAGTCTGTTCGCACAATCACAAAGCTGTGAGTGAATCAGCGGCTCCGGTTCCTTCTGTCCTCGAGCTGAGGCAGAGGAGTCCTGGACCCAGATTTTAATCACTGTGTTTCTTCAAAGTTAGTATTAAATGCCAAAGTAAGCAGTCAAAATATGGAAATTAATTCTGAACCGATCCTTCTTATTTTTGTGTCTCGGTTTTGTTTAATGGCCAATAAAGGCCTGTTTTAAGTCTTCCTGATTCTAAACTCTCCACCACGACCCCTGAATATTCAAGCAAACAGGTGCTCCATGACGGCGCACCTGAGGTGTAACATAATGCTCCACGTGTGACCCGAACCCTGACACACCTCGGGGGCGACAAAGTTGGCCGTGTAGCACGGCGTCATGAGCAGCCCGTTCTCCGCCCTCAGCTGCTTGGCAAAGCCAAAGTCGCAGATCCGGATGGACTCGGCGTTCCCGCTCTCGTCCACATACAGGATGTTACTGGGCTTCAGGTCTCTGTGCACCACCTGCAAACACAACAGGATGATAAAGTCCCAAAAGGTGACCTTTCTTTCTCACATTATTTTAAGACTCTTGGTCTCCAGTGTGCGGACCCTGGGTCGTGTATATATTACAGGTCGTGTAAAGTTTGAGAAAACCTGCCGCGGGGTGGGACAGCCCTGGCTCTGAACACCAGCACATTCTTTGACTTTTCTCTCAAAGACCTGGACCAGCGTACCCCTTGCACGTGCAGGTACTCCACAGTCTTGGTGATGGTGTAGAGAACGGCGCTGGCTTCCCGCTCGGAGAAAAATTTCTGCCGGAGGATTTTGTCCAGCAGCTCGCCTCCCTTCATCAGCTCCGTCACCAGGAACACCGACCGGCCGTCGTCATACACCTACAACAGGAACACCAGCCCACACGTCAGTCAGCGGCCGTTCAATCACTGTGACTCCATTTACTCGGGCAGCTTCTCCTCAGATTAAAATTATGAGCAACAAATATGAAATTAAAAATCTAAAAGTGCTTCTAAAATCTCCTAAAAACAGTCCAGTTTAAACTCAGCTATAATTACCAATGTGCAGCTATTCCGCCTCTAAGCTCTGTTTCAAGTGGAAAGCATTCATTCTGATCCATCATTTAGTGGCTCTGATGCAACCTGGGACATTTTCCCCCAGCAGCAGCAGCAGGATGATATTTTTAACCCTAATTAGCAGTGAGTCACAGATTAAAATGAAATCATCAGCATCAAAACAGGAAAATTATTTTTATTTGTGGAAAAGCTCGCCAGATATTCAGGTCGAGTCCAGAGGTGGGAAAGTGAGCAGCCCAGCTCCACAATATTGCATCCTGAGTGAGATTTTCAGAATAAGAGTAATACTTCACTTTAAAAGGAACATTTTGGAAATTTACCTGTGCGAATGTAACCAAAGCCTTCACCACCAGGGGGCAGCGTTTTTGAGATGTTTTGAGACATTTAGCTTTTTAGCAGCATTTCTTCCACTGGAAATAAGAATATGCTCTTAACGATTTACCTGGTTATATAAAAGGTTACAGGTGAGTTACAGGTGACTCACAGCACCAGCGTCTGGTACAAACTGGCATTAAGCTAAATTATAGCCCAGGTTTGAAACTGTGTCTGGACACACTCAGCACCTTTAAAGCCTTCATGGGATCAAGAGTTCCCTCCTGGTTACACAGTTCCATCTATGGATGTCACCAGAACTGATACGTAGGATCCCTCCATCCAGATCCACTCACAGAGGTCAGTGGAAGTATTTTCTTTCTTACGTTCTCCTGAAATACACCTGACCGTTTTGTTCGAGACTGCTGAAGCAACTTTGTTCCAGCTGAACAAATGTAACCGCCATCATCCCACACAGTAACATTAGCAGGCTACTCTGCAGCCAACCTGAGATTTCAGCTCAAATATAATGTTAACAGTTTCTCTCACCTTAAACTCGTGAATTAATTTAAACCACATAAACAGGAGAACCGAGACCTTCGTGAACCTTAGGAGCATATTTAGAGCGATTCAAAAGTCTGTTTGGAGTGACTCACGTCTTTGAGGGTGATGATGTTGGGGTGCTGCCCGTATCTCAGCAGGATCTCCACCTCCTCCGTCGGGTCTCTCTTGGCCTTGTTGATAATCTGCAGGAGAGGGGAGCAGTGCTTTGAATCTGCAGCATTTATCAAATTATTTTTAGGTTTTCAGACCTTTTTAATTCCACACACAGTCATATTGAAAAGAAAACCAAACTCTGACTGCTTCCATGGAGCACCAGAGGACGAGGAGCAGCCGGGTGCTGCTAATCAAATGCACCTGATTAACTGATCATCAGCGAGTTTTCAGTAGTGCAGGTGTGGAGCACTGAGGTGTGTGCCGACGCACAGTGGTCCCGGGAGTGGGTGACCCTGCAAACTGACCCCGAGGTCAGACCGTGAAACGCTCAGAGAAACGAGCTCCATCTGAGACTCCACAGGCCTCAGTTGGCATGTTAAAGGTCAAAGTTCACAACAGCACAATTAGAAAAAGACTGAACAAGTGTGGCTTACTTGGATGAGTTGGCAGGCGAAAGCCTCTCAGGGCAGCACAGCTTAGATTTGCAAAGCTGCATCTGAACAAACTGCAAGAACGAGACAGCGAGCAGCGCATGAGCCTGCAAACCATGAACTCTACAGCCAAATGTGAGCAACAAGGAGGAGACTGCTTACATGTTTTGAGTGCTCTTATTGGCTACCAGTGATGTCATCAATGGTAGCCAATAAGAGCTCATTTTCATTTTGCTCTCCCTTGTTGCCAAGAACTTCCCGTGAACCTGGAAATGCCCCACACACAGCGCGCTGATTCAGATGTTATTGGCCTAAGAATTAGCCCCACGCCTGACCAGATCGGGTCAGGTCACAAATGTGACCCCTTCACGGGGCACCCTGTGGTCACGGAGTCTCCTCTGCACACCAAAGTATCCCAGAGTCCAGTGTGAGGCCGCCGGTCTGACAGCTACAGCTTAGAGCTCTAACCTGAGTCATCAACAGGACACTGATCCCAAGCACATCAGCAAAGCTCCAACAGAACCTGAACCTGGCCGAGACTCTGCGGCGGGACCTTCAGAGAGCTGTGCACAAACAGATCCACACCTGAAACAAGAGTGGGACAAACCCCCCACAACCCTGTGAGGGTGATGGAGTCATTGGAGTCAGTGCTTCTACAAACTACTGAGTCACAGGGTGTGCTCAGTTTTCCACAGGACTGCACAACAACGATTTCTCCTTAGATAATATGTTAATGAACGTGGCACTGAACCACACAAACAGTGCAAATTATGTTGATTTTATTCATGTTTTTGAAACTAAAATCACCAGCAGTGACAGCTGAATACCCACAGAGAGGCGAACAAACTTTGAGCTCGGAGCTGAGATTTATCGTTTCCTCACAACTTCATGTCATTTTCACCACAAACACAAATGATGCTCCTAATACTGCACAATCACAGCTGTGCTTTCAAACACATTAACACTGTAAACGTCGAAGTTACTGACGCAGTAACACAACGAGCTGCCCGACAGCAGCGACGTGGCACACGGAGCTCAGTCTGAGCGGCGAGACAGAAACGGCTAAAAGCTCGACTAACAGGCCGACGCCCTCGGCCCCGATAAACGAGTTTAAGATTCCCGCCTCTTCACTGCTTTGGGGCACGCTTCCGCGCCTGCAGACGGCCTCTGGACGCGTTGCTGTTTTACCTTGACTGCGTACTCCATGCCGGTCCCTTTGTGTATGCAGCGCTTGCAGATGGAGTAGGAGCCGACGCCGATGTCCTCCTTGATCTCGTAGGCGTCAGAGAAAACGGACGTGCTTCTGTGAAGTTGCTGCACACAAAGAAACAAATGTAAAAAGTTGTAACTCATAATCACAAAGAGCTCGTGAGCAGGTTTCATATATTTCTGTAGGAATCTGCGTGCTCAAAATTAGAATTTCTGTCTCTTACAGATGATTTCATTTAATAACAGAAAGAAAACCACATCATGTGCTTTGGGAAGAAGACTGTGGAGGAGTTTCACTCTGTCCTGGGATCATCATCTTCTCTGCTGTGCAGAAAGGAAGTGCTCTGAAAGCGAGCCGCCTGCTGCAGCTGCAGCCGGCATGAGGCGAGCGAGTCTTTTGTGCCAGAGAGGAGGGCGGTGCAGCAGGGAAACCTCGGGGAAAACATGAAATTTTCCAGGGTGGAGTGTGAAGCTCCCCCGTGCTCCTTCCGCTGAGGGTCGGCCCAGTTAATTGGATTATTTCTGCCTGTGAGTGCAGCACATGTGTGCGTACCTGTACAATAGCATTGGGTAGCGGTTGTGTCTCCTCCTCCGTTATGGCCACAAAGCTGAACCCTCTGAACAGCTGATGGGCGTTGGCGCTCGGCGGGACCCCCGGAGAGTCTGGTTCACACACACAAACAGCTGTTAATGCGGTTCAGTTCTGCACAGTGTGAAGGGCAGGAGGAGGAGGAGGAGGAGGAGGAGGTGAGGCGGAGTGACAGTCTGTACCTCTGGGTGTTTTTGCTGTGAACTCTGGATCAAAATAGAAAGTGTCGTCAGGTCGCCCTGCTGCTGGCTTGAAAGGAGGGTGAATTTCTCTGCGGAACAGTTTCTGCAGGGAGAGGAAATATTAGGAATGTCAGCCAGAAACCCAACGAAACCTCTCAAAGACAGAATCACAACAAGAGAAGAATCTGTCATTGTTAAAGTAGATCAGGCTTATTCAATTCTGGCTCTAATACTGTTAATGATAAAGGAGAAACTCACATTCCAGTCAATGGTGCTGAAGAAATGATGCCTCTTGATTTCCTCCACTCCGTCCGGTCCAGCTCCTGCAAAGCACCGACAACAGTGAGCACCATCCTGCTAAAGGCCTCTACTGTAATCGCATTTTCCCAGCCCGCAATGAGACCCCCTGAGCCGAAGCAGTACTTAATATGTCTCCGTCTTAACAGTTTTATTTGGAGTTAAACTCCACAGAAACACAATCAGCACAAAGACAAAGGTCTAAATGTTGCGTTGTTGCAACATAATTACATAATTGTGACAGACAATTACGCACAGTAAAGGTGGATACACCTGTGGCTTTTCAGCTTATGTCCGTCTAAAAATACTTCCACCTGCTGAACCTGTAACACTTTTAGCGTAGCATGTCGAGAGCCTGTGACCTCAAAGTCTGAACTACATATACGCTCACTGGCCACTTCATTAGGTACACTTGTTTGACCGCCCGTTAGCACAAATATGAAATCAGCAAGTCACGCAGCAACAACAGGTACACGTGGGCGTGCAGACGTGGTCGAGGAGACCTGCTGAAGCTCAAACTGAGCCTCAGAATGAGCCTGTGATGGATGGTTTGGAGACGGTGGCACTAACAAAAACCAGGAGAGCTGAGAATGTTCAGACTTTCATTGGGAGAGAGCAGGATGGAGAAGATTAGACCTGAGGCCATCAGAGGGACAGCTCAGGATTAGAATAGTAGAGTTAGAGAGGCTCAGCTGGTTTGGACATGTGGAGAGGAGGGAGGGTGGATATACTGGACAAAGGATGATGAAGATGGAGCTGCCAGGCAGGACGAAAGGAGGAAGACCACAGAGAAAAGTCCTGCATGTAGTGAAGGAGGCCATGCAGAGGGTTGGTGTGACAGAGGAGGATGCTGGGATGGGGTGAGGAGGAGGCAGATGAGCCACTGTGGCGCCCCTTAAAGGGCGTAGCCAGAAGCAGAAAGAGAACAATGACAAAGAAAAGTGATTTAAGTGACTCTGAACATGGAAACTGCTGATCTGCTGGGATCTTTCCACACTGTCATCTCTCCGGTTTACAGAGAACGGTCCGAAACAGAGGAAACATCCACTGAGCTCCTCTTTGTGTCATTTTATCTCACTGACTGCGACTCTGGGAAGGATAAACAGAAATATGCCTTCTCTGCATGTAAATCTTTTTTTTCCTTTTCTTGCGTTGCTTAACTACAAATCGATTTAAACCGTGTCAACGTGCCTCGTGCGTGCAGCTTTTACCTAATCTGTTGCCGGGGTTTCGTTTGAAAAGGTTCCTGAGGAGACTCTGAGCCTCGGAGCTGAGGAACTGCGGCATTCCCAGTTTGGCCCTGCGGCAGACAAAGAGAAAGGCAGCAGGGAGGATAAAACACAGAGGAAAAACATATCGAATGTTCTGTATTGTGTATCCAGCATCTGAAAGACTAGACAGAAACACGTCGATGCCACACAGGAAGCACACTCAGCACTCTGCAAAGCCTGCTCAGCAGATATCGAGAGAGAGGAAGAAGGAGGGGTTAATATTTCCTTTAATTCTCACTGACTGCGCCGTGATTGTTTTCTCTCTTTCCTAACTTGCTATCAGCACATTTTGAGCTCCTCTCTCTGCTCTGTCCATCCAGTCTTCATCCTCTTCCTCCTGAGTGCTGCACTTTGTCTCCTCTAATAAAAACCCTCCCCTGGGCTGACTCTGCCTCCCTCTCTGTCTCTTCTCGGATGTACGCTGAGCTGAAATAAAAGCTGCAGGGTGGGGAGTGGACAGGAGTGTAAAGTGTCTTACTTGAGGATCATGGTCATCGTCTCTTTCCGGTCTTTTCCTTGGAACGGCAGCGTTCCCGTCAGCATCTCAAACTGAGGGAAAGAACAGATCCGAGGAGCATTAACTCTCAGTCTTTAAGGCAGATCTGACATAAATGTGATCAGAAAACACACCTTTACACTTAATAACTCAGGTAAGCAAAAGAGTCTCAGTATGAAGCATATCACGTGTTTTTGTTAAAGCTCCATGCTGACTCCTCTGCTGGTAAAATATCCAGCCAAGAAAACTACAGACCAGCTGCCCTCAGTAGCGTACTGTGACACATATTAGAACAGATTCTTCTGGAAAGGCTTCAGACATGTATAATAACCACAGAATATGAATTTGGTTGCATGCACCTGTGTCCAATCCCCAATCAGCCTTCAGTGTATTTAAAATCCTGCCCTTCTCTTTGCCTCATTGCTCCTGTGAATGCAGCTCCTGTCTGACTCCGAGCTTCTTGTGTTTTTGGATATTGCCGTCTCACCTCTCTGGGCTTCATATCAGCAATAAAACTCACATTCAACGTCCTGCATTCTGGATCCCACCCGACGGATATTTCAGTGTCCGCATTTTTAAGGGCCGATAAATGAAAATTAAAGACGTAAAGAAGAGACTGGAGAAACACCCTTCAGCCACGGTACGAGTGTTGGTGTTGCATAGTTTGTCCACCAGAGGGCACTCTGCAACTTCCCTGTTGGCAATCCATTTTCACAACCAGCTGATCTGAGAAGAGTCGAGCAGACGAGCGATCCACGATTTCTTGTGACAATTAACCAAGTTATATATTATCTAAGTAGGGACTCATAAATAACTACATATTAACAGCTATCAGGGAAATCAGTTTGTTTTGTTTGTGAAAGCTATTTTTGGTTGCTCGCTGATACCCGCTGTGATTTCCGCCCCAGATGCCCTTCCTGATGCAGGGATCTGTGTCTCCTCCCAGGACTGAACTGGGGCTTTCGATTGTTAGGCGACTGTGTAAAATACCACATATCGATATTAGTATCGGTGTTATCGGTCGGGCTCTATCCTACAAATTCACCTTATTTTATACTGAATCTGTGGGCAGTGACCAAACGAATAAGAAAGAAAAGGAGAAGCAGAAATGAGCTTCTGCTGAAAGACTGGGAAAAGAAGACATGCAGGGGGAGGGAGCTGTCATTCATGCCTAAAGGACCCAGCTGAGGTGGTCGAGCATCCGATACAATGGCTCCCTTTGGAGGCTTTCAAGCACCCCAACTGAGAGGAGACCCCGGGACTGACCCAAGACACACCAGAGAAATCACATCCCTCAGCTGGCTTAGAAACACCTCAATGCCCCCCCCCCCCCAGAAGAGCTGGAGAAGGGAGGGCTGGGCTTCTCTGCTTAGACTGCTGCTCCACAAACCAGACCCAGATAAAAATCTCAGCAGCTTGTAAACAGATCCAACATTACAGCTCCGCCCCGCAGCTCACCTGAGACCGAAGGTCTGCTGACATAACTCAAGATTTATCGTACTCAATTTTGCAGTAATCAGATTACTTACCATGAGCACGCCATACGACCACCAGTCGGCGCTGTGCGTGTGTCCTCGCCTGTTCACCACCTCAGGAGCCATGTACTCCACCGTGCCACAGAAGGAGTAGGCCTTGTTCTCGTGGTCTATTGACTCCTTGCTGAGGCCGAAGTCTGAGCGCGCACACAGATTAAAAAGATCGGTGTCAGCTTTAAACGTTAAAAACCGCACAGAGCAGCAGGCGTCCACACGAGGAAACGCAGGGACAGAAGCACCACAAAAACACAAAGAAGGTGTGAAGTTACGCACCGGTCAGCTTGATGTGTCCCTCTTCATCGAGCAGGATGCTGAAACAACAGAAGATTTCTGTATTCAGAGGAAACCGATGAACGTGCTGCGTTACTTCAGTCTGAATCAGTTTGAGGCTTTATAGCAGAATCAGAGCGTAGAGGCTTGGTTTAAAGCAGGGATTTCACACACGAGTGAAACTCCCCTTTCTGTCAGCACGTCTCAGATTTTCTACATGATACAGAAACGCTAAATGAAAGAAACCTGTTTGTTTCTTTACTGTGGACCCTTTGTAAAAAACAGAAATGTTTTTGTATTAGTTAATTACTGTGGTGTAGTATGAATGGTCCGGGGGGGGGGCTGTTGAACTAATGAAAATACAGTTACAAGTCCAAAATTTATGCCTTCTTTCAGTTAGAGTTGGAGCCTTTTTTTGGGCCAATTCTTGCCCCCCGGGCCTTATGTTTGACACCCCTGGTTTAAAGGATTATTCCTGTTAACTCCACCTGGCCCCTGTTGTGCTGGTTCAAGAGAAGAGGAACCACACAAAACAGGACTTTAACTCTTTGTTTTCACTCCATCAGGCCGTCACCAGCTCTCAGCTGGACTGTAGCTCGGCATTATTAAGGCTGCACAGTTACACGGTCTGCTGCAGCTGGGTCAAACTCAGCTGCTCGACTTCTAACAAATACAAAGAAAAGACAACACATCACTCCTGTTTCAGCTCAGCTGCAATGGCACCTGAAAGCCCTGCATTAAGGACCTCTTAACTCCAAATTTTACCTCCAGGTCTCTGAGGTCACCATCCCAGCAGCCTCGTCTCACCTGGAGACCATCAGTGACTGGCTTTTCTCTGTTTTTCCGCTCGCTTTTATTCAAATCTGTGCACGAGTTCTTCCTGCTGTGTTAATAAGAGATTTTTAAATTTATTTCTGTTTTTTTTAACTGCCTCGGCTGACAGGGCCGACTCTGGTTGTTTTAAATGTGCTTTAGAACTAAAAC
This sequence comes from Pterophyllum scalare, assembly GCA_024447675.2. Classification (NCBI taxonomy): domain Eukaryota; kingdom Metazoa; phylum Chordata; class Actinopteri; order Cichliformes; family Cichlidae; genus Pterophyllum; species Pterophyllum scalare. Next base: position 15,913 of record JAMQGT020000806.1, on the reverse strand, counting down.
AGACTCAAAGGTAAACACAGAGATTAGCGGCCTGGAAAAGCCATTTTGCTAACTGCATTAGGGATCTCCATGAGGGGAAACCTGGCAGCTGACCTAAGCATCCTGTCAGGCTGCACGCTGCTTTGTTTACATGCACAAGGCTCTGTGTGTGTGTGTGTGTTCATGATGGAGAGGTTATAGCTGTCCAGGTAAAAATCTGCAAGCTTCCAGTCTGCATGAATAAAAGGTGCAAACAGATCCTCAGCTCTAAAATTTGATCCTAAAACGAGAGTCCAAGAAAAAAAAAAAAAAGAAACTACCAGAGTGAACGTTTCTCTGCTGCTTCATTCTTTACTTTCAAAGCTGAACTGTTAAAGTTTCAGTTAAGATCTCATCAGGGAAGGAGTTACACACCCTGCAGCAATTTTAGTTCATGGATTTACTTTACCGCACCGCTCTGTCGTGGTGAAGAGGGAGCCGAGCATGAAAGCGAAGCTGTCGATCTATGTCTCTGCCCTCGCCTACGACCTTGAGCTTTGGGTGACCGGAAGAATGAGATCACAGATACAAGCAGCAGAAATGAGCTTCCTCCAAAGGGTGACTGGCCTCTCCCTTAGAGATAGGGGTGCAGCCATTCGGGAGGGGCCCAGGATAAGCAGAAGAAGATGGATGGATGGATGGATGGGTATTTACTTTAAGGTCTGTACTTCCTGTGACGTGTGCCTCCTGTGATGTTCCTGATTCTCATCTATCAAGAAGTAAAACTGACCAGCTTCTTTTTCTGGGAACTATAAATCACAATACGATTAAATTAACCATCATTATAACTGCATTACTGATATGCTGGAAAAGCTAACAGCAGAAGAAAGACTCCCAGTTAATTGATTAACTAGCTAATTGATTCTTTATACTAATTAAAGCTAATTTACTAAGTAAAGCTGCAGGGTCTTGCTCTAGTTGCTTCCACAACAGACAGATTAACAGGAAACAGGTTTAAATATAGGTTTCTACCTCCCCACCACCGACAGCCTCCTGACCTACTGCTGCACAGCGTGGAGGACAGAACCCCCCCCCCGCAGCAGCAGAACAGGTGATTTGGACCACGCCACCCCCCCCCCGGGAGCATTTCTTTCTCCCATATTTTATATTGTTATATGTTTTTCATTGTTCATGCAACAGTGACCATAAAGATGATAAATAAAGGTGTGTGTGTGTGTGTGTGTATGCGTACTTCTCAGGTTTGAGGTCTCTGTAAATGATGCCGAGGTCGTGGAGGTGGTCGAGGGCCAGAGCGAGCTCCGCCAGGTAGAACTTGACGTCTTCCTCTGTGAACATCACCTGAAACACAGGTGTGTTGTTGGATCACTGCAGGTTCACATTTTACCACACAGTGAAATGCTGCACTGAACACCTGCACCTGTTAAATAATGGGTGCTTTTATATTTATGTAGCTTCCTAATATGGTCATTTCAGCACAGAATGCCCACCCACCTGCTGTTCAAACCTTCTATTTATGAGGGGCAGCCAATCAGAAGAAAGTTGGCTTTAAGAGGGGAGGAGTTAAGGAGCTGCATTGAGGCCCAGTAGTCCAAGAATAAAATCATGGAGCTAGAAGTGAGCATGATGGATGTCCTGTAACGAGGTGTCTCTTTTACTGGTGCTTTTACACTTCACTGCACACAGTCTACTTCTTATAAGAGGCTCAGACTCCTGATAATGCTGGGTCCTTCTGTCCCTGCTGTTTGTGTTTGCACTCTGTTACCTCCTTGGAGAGACGAGTGAAGAGGTCGCCTCCTCGGAGGAAATCCAGGATCAGGTAGAGCTTCCCCTCTGTCTGAAATGCTGGAAGAAAAAAGAAAGTGAACTGAGCTCAGATCTGAAAAGCTCCGCTGTGGGGCTCACCGGGGACCACCGATTGGCTGGTGATCCTCCTCACGGAGCTCCGCTATTGACTGACTCACCGTAGTGCAGTTTGACGATGAAGGGATGGTTGACCTCCACCAGGATGTCTCTCTCCATCTTTGTCCTGACCCGGTCACGCACTGGAAACACACACAGAGTGGAAAACACATAAATCATCAGATTAATCACAGCTTTCCTCATTCAGTTTCTATTTTGGCCGCAGATGAGGAACCAGATCACGGAGCAGAGCGGAAGAAAATAAGCAGCAAGAAAGAGAAAAATAAGAGATGGGAAAAGAGAAATGAGTAAGAAACAAGAGAAGCATGATAATAAAGGAGCATGATGTGTTTGAGTCCACCAGCAGGGGGCGTTCGACTTGAGTAAAAGCTCATTTAAGAAATGAATTATTACTCTCTCTGCAAGACATCTCTAACTCTTGATTTCATGTCAAAATTTCTGCTCAATTTATTCTGCACACGAGAAAAAGGGGTTCTTCCTGTCCTGGACTTTCACAATAAAAGACATTCACACCGTTGTATTCTTGCAGGAAACGTCTGTTGATAAGCAGCTGAATAAAATGAGTTTAAAAAGTACAACAATGCATATTTGTGACAGATTAAACTGATTAAGATTATTTCCTCCTCTATGAAGCTTTAGCTGCAAAGAGAAACTTTCAAATAGAACCAAAATTGCTTGAAGCTTCATCCACTTATAGAAAGTGTTGAGCACACGTTACATTTTTCAGTGACGTGTTAATGTAATGAATTGCTGACCAAAGATCTCAGCCACACAGGCTGAGAGACCAGCTGGTGCGCGTAGAGCCACTCCAAAAACCTCACTGTGATTGCTTTGGTTGCTAGCAGATTGCCCCAGTTGCCTGCAACATATATGGATGCCATATACTCACTGAGGGGCAGTGACCCTGCAGAGAACGTTTGCCTTGAAAAATCTTCGTTTGAGCAGTAATGGACGACTCTGAAGGCGAGCTTTTCTCTGCTTTTCTGAGCCGAGTGAGTGTTTGAAGACAAGTTGGCATCTTTCACGCAAAACACAGGTGACCACATCAATCTGCAAGCAACTAAAACACCTCTGTGCAACCAATTCCACATTAGTGACTGCTGGCAACCTCCAGCAACTGGTGATTGCCAGGTGGTCACTGACTGGTCTCTAAGCCTAACCTCAGTACTGACTTTACAGGGACCAGAAACTGCAGTTCTTCTAATGGCCACTTGAGGCAGGCTCCAAAAGTGAGTCGGTCCCCATAGCCTCTCATGTTAAAAGGTCCAACTTTAAAGCAGAAATTAACATGTTTACAGCCTGAAACAAAACTTATTCTATGGTCTGCATAATTTTCCCCCTTCATAACAACTGTACACAGGTGAATTTACTCATAACTCACCTGTTTAAATTGTAGTGATGCTTAAAGTTTGCAGCCAGCTTTCTGACCCTGTTTGTGCCGCATTTTATGAGTCTGCTACTTTACACTAATTAGAAGTAAAGTCTCTGGATGCAGCTCGCTGGGACAAGCTCCTAATAACCCCACATTGCAGTGGCCAGAATGTTAACACCGAGGACCAGTAACAGGTGAGACAGGTGAGGCCACGCCTTTTATATGTAAACACAGTCTGTGGTGTCGGTGGATCTGCCGTTGAGTTTTCTACCTTTCAGTGTCGCTTTTTTCAGCACCTTCATGGCGTACAGCTGACCGGCGTCCGGTCCTGTGACCTTCCTCACCAGAAACACCTGCGCACACACAGAGACACACACACACAGTGAAAAAAAAATCTTACTGATTAAAGGTGAGTGCTGGACATTGTCATTGTGCACACTGTGTAATCTGTGCCGTTTCTGTGTGTGTGTGTGTGTGTGTGTGTGTGTGAGAGAAGAGTTTGTTTGCTCCCATTTTTCTAGGTCACACTTATGAAGATTAACATAACCACACACACACACGCAGCCCAAGCAGGAGGCTAATTGCTCATTCATAAAGACGATGATACTGAGCACGAGTGTGAAGGGCCCTCAGCCTGCTGTCACCATAGCAACATGCAGTCAAACGCCGGCACGAGGGAAACATTACGAGGGAGAATTGAGTGAAAGTGAAACCCACACTTTAGTCCCGCTCATTAACACAGACACACACTGACAGGGATACACAAACACACACGCACCTTTCCAAACGAGCCCTGTCCCAGGACTTTGCGCAGCTCGAACTGCCGGGGGTCAGCCTTTTCTGACCCCTCCTTCACGTGGTGAGTGATGCTGATCTCCTTGATCGGCACGTCATCCTGCAACACACAAATGGGATAAAGCTCGTTATCGTCACCGAGGTCTGAGCAGGATCCGCGTGAGCCCGTTTCATTTTTAATGGTCTGGTAATTGTTGGCTGCAGCTCTAAAAATACTCCGTTTGTACCAAACAGCAGCCACGAAGCTGGAAAATGAAACCTGCAGTTCCTCCAGTGGCCACTTGAGGCGGATGCCAAAAGCTAGTCGGTCTCCATAGACTCCTGTGTTAGAGCAGAAATAAGCATGTTTACAGCCTGATACAGAGACTGTTTGGGTCTCTATGGATCGTTTCCTGCTTTATAACAACTCTGCAGGGGGTCAGTTTATTTATAATTCAACCTCCTGGACTGGATTGGGGATGAGGCTCATTGTGGAGGCAGCTTTAGCTCATGGCTGTCACGGCTGAACTGGGCCTTTCAACCGTTTTGGTGCCTTTAGAAGCATTTTTAATGGCTTATCTGGTTAATATATGGATTACTGAGCTCTGCAGACCATCCCAGAAGTTTGTGCTCCTGTGAGTGAAATTCTACTATGTTAACAGCCTGTTACTGAGCACACACTTCAGTTTATGGATTTGCAGACGGATGTCCATAAACTTTTTTGGCAAGATAAAAAGTACTGAAGTAAACATCCATTAATACACAGAGGTGACTTTGCATTTATCTTCCACTCAAAATTCAGCCATTATAGAAGGCAGGAGATCAATTTCTGCACTCACTTTAGCTTTAATAGACCATGATGCTTTGCAGCTCCTGCGATACAACACAGTGTGCATCCTCAGTAAGTTTGTTCATGTGTGAAAAGGCTGACTCTTGTTTGTACTTTTCACAATAAAAGCCCCAGGCATGTAAACTGTGTGACAGCTGTGGGTCTTGAAGATAAGCACCTGAATATAAAAAGCTTAAAGAAATCCGTTAAAGCACTTCACAACAGATTTTAAGATTTAAATGAAATCATGGTTTTGTTTTTACTGGTAACAGAACAGAAGATTAGGAAGTGCAGCCTCTCTCAGTTCTAAGGCTTTGATCAGAATATAAAAATCATCTGGTCCTTCGCAGCTCCTAAATTAGCTAAATACAATCACATTATATTTTAACCAAAACGCAGAAGCACTGTGTGAAAAGCCAAGTCCACCCTGACTGCTTCCACATGAATTAAGAGTCAGTAGCAGCCAGCAGCACTCAAACAGGAGTGAGCAGTTTGCTGCTGTGCAGCGTTCAGGTGTGTGTTAACACAATGCCAAGAAGAAAAGACATCAGCAGGGATGTTTAAGGAGCAAACGCTGCTGCCCGTCAAACCGGGAATGATTAGAAGATCATTTCCAAACAATCTGAAGTCTACACTGGAAAAGATCCTTCAGTGGAAAACATTAAGCTGCCAATCTTCCCAGGAGCAGAAGGTCAGACCGTGCAGCATTCAGAGAAACTGCAACAAACCCACGAGCTCCATCTGAGACTCCACAGGCCTCAGTTAGCATGTTAAAGGTCAAAGTTCATGACAGCACAATTAGAAAAAGACTGAGCAAGTGTGGCTTATTTGGAAGAGTTGGCAGGAGAAAGCCTGTTCTCTCTAAAAGAACACAGCAGCTCAGCTTGGGTCTGCAAAGTTGCATCTGAACAAACCACAAGAACAAGACCAAACAGCACAAACACCTCCGACCAGCTGTCATGGAGGGGGGTGGGGTGATTTTGGCACCTTGTAGTCATTGAGTCGACCATAAAGTCCTCTGCATACCAAAGTATCCCAGACTCTAACGTGAGGCCGTCTGTCTGACTACAAGTTGGCTGAAACTGGGTCACACAGAACAACGATCCGAAGCGCAGCAGCAGCAGATCGTCAGAAAAAGAGAAGAATGAAGGTGAAGCGACGGCCGAGTCCAGACAGCCCGGCTGAAATCAGAGCTGCGCACAAACACCTGCAAACCTCAATGAGCTGAAGCAACGCTGTAGAGTCAGAGAGAAAATCATTTCTTCAAGCAGCTCAAGGTTTTCCTGCAAGCTGCCGAATCCTAGTTTTTCACATGCTGCTTTTCACATGACTGCACGTGCAGACTCTGTAAACCTCCACAAAAGCCTCTTTTAAACCCTCTCTGTGCCAATTTTCCACACTTTATTTACTTTCTGATCAAACATTCTGATAGCCCGAGGGTCTTGGTTTCCTGCATTTAGAAGCAGGAAACACACCTGTGCAGTCGGACAGTGACACCCGTGCTTCTCCTGCGCTGCAAGCATCAGTGGAACAAGTTCTGACATGGTTTTCTTTTTAGTTTTATTCTGAAAGGATTTCTGGGAAAAGAATTGGGGGGGGGGAGGTACTCAAAAGTAAACAACACAACTGCACCCATCAGCATGAGGTCGACTCAAGGTGGAGTTTGTCCCTTTCGTACGGACTCCTTCATCTCAGTGAGTCACAGAACAGGTTGAGCAGGCTTCCCGAACATTCGTCATCCTCGCAGCAGGACATCACAGCACACAGACACACACACTCAGAGTTGTCATGGAGCCACCCCCGATACCTGATTCCCGCTGTATCTGGCTGACTAATGTTGCCACACTGTGTCTGTTTGTACTCAGTCTTCATCCCTCCGTGACGAGCTAATAAACCGAACAGGTAAATAAGCCCACACCACATTCCCAAGCTCTTTCCACTTTCCCATCATCCTCTCCGCTCTGTACTCCATCCTCTCATATTCACCCACCCCTCCCTCGCCTCATACCTGCAGCTCCCAGGTGGGTGACCTGCTTGCTGCTGGGTGCCCCAGTGCATTATGGTTCCTGTAGTCCCGGCTGCGGATGAGGCTCTGCGGTGCTAACATGCTCCCGAGCGTCGACTGTGAGGCGGCAGGATGGAGCCGGCGCCGGCTTCTGCTCGTCCCTGACGCTTCCTCCTCTGTCTCTCCCTCTCTGCACCTACCTCTCTCTCCCTCTGAGAAATCCTCGCCTCTCCCCCTCCCTCCTTTCCTCCCTCGTTCCCTCCTATTCTCTCGCCTTTTCTATCTTTATTTGAACTGTTCTCACCTCTCCTTCCCAGATTGCACCTCTCTCTTTCTCTGCCTCTGTGTGTGTGTGTGTGTGTGAGACAGATGTGCCACGCTGGATGAAGTAATCAGATAGTTTACTCGAGTAAAAATACAAATACCTCATTACAAGGAGAAGTACACAGATGTGATACTCTCTTTTGGTGCCCAAAATGTGTCCAAAACAAGTATTAAAAGTAATCAAGTACCAAAAGCTGCCTCTGAGCCTGTTTGGATATTTGCATGAATAAAATCTATGTTTCCTTCCAAGAAATCAAAGCTTTGATCCTTAAACAGGACAGGACCCTGGACAGCGCACATAAAGGTGTGGAGCGACTCCTTGAAGGAAGCATAAAAACACGAGTTATCTCTGGGTTTCTCGGCGACCTTCACACTCGCTGTCAGGCGTGAGTCACGTAAACACGGCGTTGCGTGGATAATCCTCGTTACTCAGACGCTCTCCCATCTGGTTTTGGACACACGGTTGTGTAAACAGTGGATCCTTTTGAGGACGGCCGCTCAGATTTGTCGTGTACGCAGAAGCTGCTGCAGCCGCTCAGAGCTGCCGATGCTCTCGGATCCTTTCTTTAACAAGTTGTTAAAAACGAGTCATTAAACTTGGTTTTTGAGTTTTCTAAATTGTATTTTTTTATTTCTTTTTTTTTAGCATTCAGTTTTAACTTTATTCAACTATAAAAACATTTCTACGTCAGAGGAAAAATCATCAAGACTGCAATAAAAATATTTGCAACCAGTTTTCCTTAAACTGGGATTTTATTTATTCACACATGAAATATACTGTGGTTTATAAAATGGACAAAAATATCTTTAACTCTATGAGGATCAGTCAGGCTTGCATGAACATAATCGAGCCCCGGAGGTCCTTTTCAAACCCGGAAAAAAAGGGAAACCTGGAGTATAACCACGGTTACCGGAGTCCACGGTAAAATATTATCCAGCTCTACGTGCGAACGTCACAGTGCTGTATGTAAACGAGATTTCCCATCCAGACGCTGCGGGCTGCAAACAGCTGATAAACGCACAAAAACTGACTGATGAAAATAGACGTAGAAATGTTTGCGAAACTGACGAGTTTAGGATTGTTGACATTTCAGATATTAGTGTGTGTGTGTGTGTGTGTGTGTGTGTGAGTCAGAACACAGATGGATGGAGGATCAGAGCTGAAGCGACAGGATGCTCATGTAGCACCTCTTAATCACAGGATTAAAACTGCAAACCCTGCACCTGTGCACTGAGCACGCACACACACACACACACACACACTCTAATAAGAATAACACACAAGTATGCACACCTGCATGCCCACATACACACTTTGCATGCCTCTTTTACCTGTTATTGTCCTCGTTATCTCATATTTACATCTTTCATATAAAAACACACCGGCACAGTTTCCAGCTTCGCTCCGCCGACTCCTGCAGCTCATTTCTGTCCACACAGACGAGCAGCTAAACACAAAACCTGGTGCTTAATGACTAAACTAATTGAAGCTGACTCTACTAGAGTAGCTTTGCATGAATTAATATTTAAAGTAATCCTTATTTATCTGACAATGAGCCTCTCAGTTCATTCTGTCTGAAACAAGCTCCTCTCCTTTAAGCTAAATTCCTTCTGATGGGCTGCCCTTCACAAACAGAAGGTCTGAACAGCAGGTGTCTGGGTCTTCTGACCACTTCTGACCTCCACGGACATCAAACTGGCACAAAAACCAAGCATTAAAGGTACTTTTTGTAAAGGCCCTCTGAATAATTTAACTACAACGTCCACCACTAGGGGGCAGTGTTCCACCTGTTGGGTGTGTCCTGCTGTATCTTTTTATTCCTGCTCCAATCCTTTCTGGCCCTCCGTGAAAGCTCAAACTCATTTGCTGTTCAGTTCAGCTCGAGCCAAGACGACTAAAAGGGGATCTTCAGTCTACAGGCTCCATCCAGAGGAAGAAAAGCTCTCAGAGTTATCTCAGGGTCCACTTCCTGTTTGTGCCCATATGACCACCAACTAAAGAAACACCATGAATTCGTCCCTGAGGACCAGACCATCAGCGCGGACCTCTACTGCAACGTCCTGAGGCGTGTGAGGGAGAAGGTTTAGAGGAAGCGGCCTTAACAGCGCCATCTGGTGTTGGCATAGAGTGCAACTACAAACAGAGTCACAACCTGGATCACCCAACAGTTTGGGCTCTCTGCGACTTCGTCCACTTCCCTAAAATTAAAACACAGAAACAGCCTGGAGGGGTCATCAGGGCAGAACGGGTTGACCAGGGACAGGAAGTTAAATCAGGTGAGGTTTTTCATTTTGGGCTTCTCCTCAGAATATTTTTATCACACTTTGCATCAGCAAATGTGAGTCTCCATTAGGATTGCTTTAAAGTGCATTAAAGGGAAAATCTGTGCCTTGCAAAGACAAGTAAACAAAAGAAAATGTTTGAGTCGAGAGGAGACATCCTGACTTTCTGCCCTGAGTAAATGCCACTCGGTGCAGCTCTGTGATTTACAGCTCTTTCCTCCACGAGAGGAGGCCTTATAAAACCATTTTTACAGGCGTGTGTTAATTGGCGGTGTGACATTTTAAGTCAACAGACTCACAAGCACAACAAACCAAGTAAACCACTCTGCTGTTACCGTCAATAAATCTGAGTCACTTTTGCCACTTTGTCCTTTCTTTATATTCACTGGGAAGCTTTTAAGCTAATGTCAGGTGTCTTTTCCTGACCTCTGACCTCCTTTTTGTCTGTTTCTGGGAACGCAAACTGCGGAAAACAGTGTGTGATGAACCTCAGCATGAGAACCAGAGCGCCGTCTAAAGAACCCTTTTCTAAAATCTAAGGAATAAATTCAGAATGAACATATTCTCCTAAACATCATAACATGCGTGGCGGTCTTCCAGAAATATCTGCTGTGATATGTTCACTGACCCGCTGGAGAAGCACAGCTGGCCAGGACGCAGCTTCGCATCATCCGCCTGCCGTCAGGTCTCCTGGAGAGGCCGGAGTGATGCTGCTACACGCTCCTGCAGCAGCAGACCTCGCCGGCGGACACGTTACAGCCGCCGGATTAGATTAACATAAAATGCACGCATGCTTTTCCACCTCCGATTCGACTGGGAAATCAAAACGAGCCAGACGTGCGTCCGGCTGGGGGAGGGGATTTCCTCATTATGATTGTGAATTTCAGCGTGCAACACTTGCCGACACACCAGATCATCGGGGTCACTGAGACTGTGATCCAGGCGGCATGTCCAGGTTAAATAAGGAGGGTTGTAATAAACTCACACAGGAGAAGTGGACTTTATTCTTTCTCCATGAGAGAAAGATTTTCCAGAGAAGGAAAACTGGGGAGTGCCAGTCCATCCGTTCGTTATTGATCTACACTATAGAGACAAAAGCATCGGCCACACCTCCTACTCTGCTGTGATTCTTCTCCTCTATGAATTTGTGTTCAGTGCCATTGCCACAGGTGCATAAACTCAAACATCACCATCCAAACACGAGTTGTTCTACAGGGCTCGCTGGATTTGAGTGTAACAGGACGTCACTGTTGCAGCACATCAGTTTGTGACATTTCTTCCTTCCCTCTGCGCCCCCCCCAAAACTGAACTGCTGTTACTGCAAAGGGGAAGCCGAGTGTTGAGGCAAAGACAATAAAGGCTTTCTACTCCGCTGTTCTACTCTGTGCCTTCGTTTTCTGACTTCCTCCCTCATTTACTCACTGAGGATTTTTACCCGCCAAAAACTGCAGTTCCTCTAACGTCCACTCGAGGCAGACTCCAAAAACTAAGGCTAAAATGTCCGACTTCACGGCACAAATAAAGAGCCTGCTGCCAAAGCTGTGAGTGAACTTCTGCCATTTCCAGGCCTAATAAACGTTAGCTGATAGCACCACGATCTTCTGTGACGGCTGCAAAGCTGAACCTGAAGCTGCAAAACAGGACGCCCATCTTTTATGTACAGTCTTTGATCATTTCATTGTTCTTCTTGATTACATAACACAGACACAAATGTAACTCCACACCAAGGGTCAGCCATGCACGAAACAGAAATACATTAAATTGACAGACTGTATAAAAATAGCACCGTAGTCGACCTTTGCAGGCGCCGCTCAGCAGAGTAAAGCTGCTTTATAGAAATATATTCACTGGACGGAGAACAATGACTGACATGTTGTTCTGGAACAAAAGCTCTTTGACGCTGATGCTGGGACACGTCAGAGTTAGAGAGGATGAGGGTAACCCGACTCCCCCTGCAGGCTTAACGCCCCCCAGCACATGCTCACAGTATTCTTGCCCATATAACAAACACACCCCGATGACCCCGCAGAGCTTTGATTTTAAACTGATTAAAGGAGCACTTTCTTCTGAATAAACAAGAAAAAAATGGTAAGTTTCTGCCCGTGTGCCATCTGGTTTCTGAATATCACCACCCCATCAGCTGATTGCACAAACACACACACCTCCGCCGAGCTGAGATCCAGTCCTCTTTGGTACCTATACGGGCTGCTCTCAGAGAAGCAGGAAAGCTGGAGACAAACCACCAGTTTCAGAGCCAAATCAGAGCCGTCAGGGCTGTGAAAACCCTTCAAAAGTGCAGCCGGCTCCAACTGTAATATTTACTTCCTTACGCCTCAGTTATCACCTGCTGATGAGCATCTTTTTACTGCCAAGAGGATGTAAGAGGACTGCTTCATGCCTCAAAGTAACTCACAGCCAGACTGAGGAGTGCCGATCCACAGCAGTCTAGAGCCGTCCCCCCGGGTTTCTCCCAGCGGTCAGCGCTGCAGCTCTGGTTCGGCCTCAGGAGGTGTCGGAGTGACTTCAGCCGACCCCTCAGTGCTCTCACGAGGCCGGCGAGGGCGCGCGCACACGCCGGCTCGGCCTCGGCGGCGCAGCGTGTCATCGCGAGCTGAACCGAATTAAGGAGCCGGAGCTGCTGCGGCGATAACTCTGGACTCGGACGGACAAACTGGTGTGTGTGTGTGAGTCAGTGTGAGGGGATACCCGGAGGAAGAGGAGGGAACAGGAGAGGAGGGGGAGACAGATCCAAATTGGGAAGGGAACTGGGAACTGGATCCCCCCGCCTCCCACTCCTCCACCAACGCGCAGCTGTAACCTTCCACCCAGTGTTTCCACCAGGTGTCCCGGAGATCCCCGCTCTCATGACTCTCCGGCTAAATTCCACGAGGAAGAAAACTCCCACTTCTATTTTCACACTCCGGCTTTCAGGGAAACGTCCCACACACAGATTTCACTTTCAAACATCGATGAGGCCGAGCTTTAAGGAGTCAGCTGAGCACGCTGCAGTGTAAATATTTCATTTAAGAGACAGACTCACTCATCTACGTACTTATTCCCGCTCACTCCGACTCCTCCGAACCAGGAAGCCTGTTCTAAAAACACAAGGAGAAGAAATCTAGAAAGGAAAGATGTCCAGGGGGTTTCCTGCATTTACACTTCAGAGTCATGTTAAACGATTAAATCTAATTATAAACAGCACTGTAATAGAAATGTGCTCAAGTTTATTTATCAGCCATTTAATAAGGCAGCCTGGTTGCTGAGTACCAGGGGCACGTTTAAGCCTGACACCTGTGGGGAAGTCTTTCTCATTCCCACGTTAAAAAGTTGTGCAACTGCCTTTGAGCGATGATGTATCAGGACCGATTTCCCCGTCAGCAGCTTTGTAGGCTGAATCTTTTTAATGTCTGTTTGTGTTCAGCATACCCATACGATACAAAGTGCTCTGATGTCTTAACTGTGGCTTGTCTGTCGGTAAAGAGCCGCCTCGAGGCGTCTGCAGCAGTGAACCTTCCCTAGGCCTACAGCAGCATAACTGAGGGAGGGTTCAGGGTCACCTGATCCAGCCCGAACTATAAGCTTGATCAAGAAGGAAAGTTTTAAGCCTAATCTTAAAAGAGAGAGGGTGTCTGTCTCCTGAATCCAAGCTGGGAGCTGGTTCCACAAATCATGGCTCACCACCCGACCTTGTCACCGAACTTTGCTCCCTGTGACCTCATCTTCTTCCCAAATATGAAATTTAAGTTGAAGGGCTGCAGTTATGACACACATGCTTGATTTAGTGCTGCAATTAATGTACACCACAGCCTACACTGTGGCCTGTTGTGCGCCCAGAAATGTGACAGCATGTAGCAGCAACGCAGACCAGCTGTGAATGTGTTGGAAAGACACACACACACAAAAAACAGGCTCTAAGTGTGTCCAGCAGGTTCATTATGGTAACGCAACAGCTATCATTGAGCTCGTTTCTCACGTGCAGACGTTCTGAAGTCTTCTCTCTTTGAAAGAAACTCCAGTTCGAGACGCATGAGCTCCACCTCCATGTGTGGAGAATACAGGACAGAGAAAAGACACATTTTAGGAGTTTTCTGAAGTTTTCTCGAGATTAATTAGTCAGTCATCACACTCGCACTCCATCAGATACATCCCAGGTGTTCTGCTGCCCAAACAGATCAAATACATGTCAGGTTTAAACTGTAGCGTGCTCCTACTTTTGCTTCTAAACCACCACATTGTGACACAGACGTACATAAAGTCAGACGCTGACGCACAGGTGACAGTGACGCAAACCCCACAGCCCACCCGGTTCAGCTCCAGCACAGACACAATGTGGATGCACACACTTCCCACCAATCATCCCCCACCTGTCACAAAACACCCCGGCCCCACTCGCACAAACACAATGTGCACAATGTGAGCGGCACCCACTGAAAGGACGGGTGACATTTCTTCGATTTCCTCCACCTGTTGTCGCCTCTCAGGGCCGCGCGCTCGTTTCCACACCGATTAAACGAGTGGGCTGAAACTGAAGAGCACCTGCATCTTCTACAGAGCATCCAGTGCTACGGCAAGGATGCAAAAGCTATTAAATCTCTAATCCTGACTGTAGCAGCAGCAGCGAGGTCTGAGACACCAACCAAACAGACCTTAAAGGACAGTGAATAAGTATCTGTATCAGAAAGGTAGTAATAAAGCTTTTAAATGAATCAGGTGGAGTAAATGATGTGCACTCCACCCTGCAGGTACCTCTGCAGGGAAGGGGGTGGGTGGCTGCTGTCAGCGACGTTTACAAGACGTGAAAGATTTAAAGCTGCACACAGACACATTTCATTTGTGCCGTCGCTGGAAATCGAAGCATCGCTGGATGGGAAAACGTCACATTCATCATGTTTAAATGATCCGAGCAGGTGGTTTGATGTGTGCAGGTGAAAGCAGCGCTCATCAGTGATTGCTCATTTCAGCCAATCAATTGCTCGCTGGCCCGAACGGGTCGGCGGCTCGCCGGCTCCGGGCCACCACGCCATCACCTATGCTGACCCCGCGAGCCGTAAGAACCAGGAACACCACAACAGCCGAGAGCTCACTTTTATGGCACTGAAACGTTTAGAGGAGCTGCTAAAACGCAGCACAGCATCTTTGAGGAGGAGCTTTTCCAGGTTTAGTTGATTTTAGACAAACAAAACTGCACCAACGACCCATTTATAATTGTTCAGGAATTACCTTAACCCCAGTGTCAGACATACGTGGTTACTTTAGGAGACTTCTGTCGACTTTTAATTCATGTGCGCGGCAGAGTTCGTCCTGGAAAGGAGCTCATGGCTGCGTCTGAGTTTACTGTGACAGCAAGAGGAAATGAGAGGAAACATTTCCAGCATCGCATGCATATCCCATATTAACTGTGCTAATAAAAATAGATGCAAGTGGGACTCAAGCAATAATGCCAACCAGGCTGTTGTTATGTATTCCTTATGTGTGTGTGTGTGTGTTTGTGTGTCTCCTGGTTGCGTTAAGTTCCTGTTGAACTAAAGCTTTTTCCACTGTTGTTCTCAGCGTGAGTAGCAGTGGGTAAAAGCATGAGCTAAATGCCTCAAATGTCAGTGTGTGTGTGTCTGTGTGTGTCTCTGTGTGTGTCTGTCTGTGTGTGTCTCTCCATGGCAGCAGCTATCATGGATTCAGCAAGCAGGATTCCATTCCAGACAATCTGCACCCTCTAAGCCCGTTACGCAATCAAATTAACAGGCCGGATGGCCACCGCGCACACACACAAACACACAAAGAGACACACATGTTTGGGATTTGTCAGGTTAGAGGCATCAGGCGCATTTCCGTCGGCCTTGCTTCAAATGACACACACACAAAGGCGCAGATCTGAGAGGCACCTGTCAGAGAGATCAGAGAGCGGGTTCAGCAGTAAAGTAGAAAAGTTTAATCAGCCGCTGCCTTTTAAAGCTCCGTCTCCACGCGAGAGCTGAATATGACAGTTTATGAGCTTTGCAGTAAGTTTGGAGGCGGCTGCTCGAGGACACCGACCCGCAGAACGAGCTCTGAAAGAAAAAGAGCTCCACCTACAGAAACTCCAGAGCAGGAGGAGGCCACGGTGAGGATTCACAGGGAGAACAGAGGGAATGACGAGCATCCTGCATGAGCTGCACGAGTGGAGGGCAACTTATACAGAAAGAATGAGGACTGAAACATTAAAGGACTCGAGTCTGTTAGAAGTGAGCAGGATGGACATGATCAGACATGAGTCCATCAGAGGGACGGCTCAGGTCAGAGAGGAGAGGCTGAGATGGTTTGGACATGTGCAGAGGAGGGAGAGTGGATATGTGGACACTGGGTGATGAAGATGGAGCTGCCAGGCAGGAGGAAAAGAGGAAGACCACAGAGGAAGTTCATGAATGCAGTGAAGGAGGGCATGCAGAGGGTG